>PNRQ01000139.1:0-97836 GCA_003439915.1 Trichoderma atrobrunneum | reverse complement strand
CATGGCCAGGCGCTGCACGGCCGCTGCGACTTGGTCACGGCCGCTGCCGCGTTGAGTCCCGAGGAGAACCAGTTGAGGAAGACGAACTCGTTGTTGGCAAACGGAATCTCGCGCGCCTCAAAATAGACCTGCCGGCAGGTGCAGAGCAGGCTCGCTGGCATCCCAGCCAGCGGCCGATCCGAGCTGAGCAAACCCGGCGTCGTCATGTTGAGCTCCCGCATTCTCTCCTTTAGCCTGTCCTTGATGAGCTTCTTCTTGTCCTGCTCCGCCCTCATCTTTTCCCACTTCTGCCCACCACCTTCCTTCTGCTCACTGCCTTCCTTCTCAGCGTTACCGTCTGAGCACTTGGACTCCTTCGCGAGATCTATAATAGTCTGCTCGTTTTCAATCTCCAACTCTATCTGTTGTTCGAGATCGGGATCCAGCGGGTGTAGCACGTAGCGGCACAGCATCGGGATCGGATATCCCGCCGCCAGCTCCTTGGGCTGGATCGGACTCATCCTATAAGCCCAGTAGTAGATCCTCAGCCGCACCTCCGCCGGCAGAGATAAGAAGCGCGACGAGTTTGCCCCGTTGACGGCATTTGAGTCGTTCTCCTCACCAGCGGCGTATGGCTGGATATCCTTCCCGTCTGTTGCCACGGCTGCATTAGTGTCATCTTCATCAATGCCAGGCCCGAACCGCTTGTAATAGCACACCGCAGGCGGGTACCAAAACATGAATGGACAGTACTCATACTCCGCCCCCGCCATGACTAGATGAATCGCATGAGTATCCTGTACGTTTATATCCATAGAAAATTGCAGTCCGTTTAAAAAATTGAAAGTCATGGCGATGGAAAGAGGTGGAATGGCATGAGGTGTGGGTTTAAGTAAATTTTTCGTCTCGTCCTCTTTGCAGCCCTCTCTCCGTCTTTCCGAGAGAGAAGGCCTTTATCGGTCTTACCCAAAAAGCCTCCTCCCACCCCATAGATAATGGAGAGTAAGACTGAAGGATGAGGGGAAAATAAACAACATACCAATATGTGTTATACAACATGGCAGCAGTGTGAGCACTAGGTGGACGGTCAGCTGGCTGATCTTATATCTTGTCACTAGCCGGAGCTGTGGCGGCTTACTGCTGGGCCTATTGGTGAAAGATATTAGAAGTAATTGGCTTTCAGAGCTTTGACAGGTGGGATTCCACTCTCAGCAATGAGCTCATGGCACACAAGGTTCAAGAAATCAGAAATGAGAAGAGCACTAGAGGATCAATTCGCCTCGGGATGGAGGGGAAGTTTAAAGTCTTTGCGGGGAACGTCACGATTACACATGCAGCTCCTCAGCTGGCCCGAAGCTGTCACATCCGACCATTTCGGGCTCCCATGCATCCCAATGCGCGCTCTGATTGACCATCATCCTTATCGCTCCAACCGGAGGATCAATCCAGCCCTGCGATACCGTCTGACATTCGCTCGCTTCGATCGCCTCGGTTGATCTGGATACGTCATGGGTTCGAAATAAAAGGAAATAAACAAATTAACGTGTAATTCCGGGGCAACGTTGCCGCCTTCATCTCATAGGGCTAATGCTATGCTTCGGAACTGCATTCCGCAAGCCTTATCCCTGTGCTCGAACACCTTCGATGACATATTATTCAGGGACCGGACGCTATGACTTGACCGTGTCCGTGGAACTCCAGCAACTGCTCGCACTAATAGAAAAAGGGAAAGAAAAAAGACACGTACAAATCTAGCACCAATACCGGATCGCCGTCGCCATGATTGCCATAGCAAGATAACTTCCATAACCTCCAGTATTATGGGTGATCGTTTGATTCGTCGTCTGAGCTTGTTAAAGAAGCAAGGCACTCAGCAACATTGGAAAGCAAGCCGTCAAGGTCGTCAGCCTAAGACGAGCCTGGCGGTATATTCACTCCTTCATATCCCCTTTTCCCCCCAGATTTTCTCTCGTATTCAACATTCCGCGGCACGTCGAAATCTCCTCGCGCCGCAAACCAAAGCAGAGTTTCCGGCTCAGGCCCCCTACCCACCGCCGCCGATTTTGCTTGATCATTCGTCGCGTCCATGGCGTCATCATTGTCCTCATCCTCGTCTTCATCTTCGTCGTCTTCTTCGTCGCTTTCTTCGTCCAGACCTTTTCTCAGTCCTGTGCGCACCTTATCGACGCCCATCTCCCTCTCTTCTTTGGTGTAGACATCGCCGGCCTCTTCTCTGACATATTTGGCAATCCTGTCATGTGTCCATTCCCGTAGCTCGTCCCATATGCTCTGTAGCTCGGCAATGCCCTCAGGCGTAGCTAGGCGCGCCGTCTCGCGGCCCTGTGAAACGAGTTCCTCCACATCTGGCTCCAGCTTCTTCCGCAGCAGCTGCGTCAAGACGCCTTCTTGTGTTCGTCCGGGATAGTTTGTCGATGGATGCACGGCGATGCGCGAGAATAGTTCTGCGTTCTCGCTCAAGTTGTCCAATACCGTCTGGAGGTTGCGCTGAAGGATCTGGGCCGAGGCTTGTAATGAGGAGCTGCAAAAGAGCGAATCCATTAGAGCTGTTAGGCATTGCGCAACGAGGGGGTCAAGCATACGGATGAGGAAGCGGATTGCTCTTGAGAATGTCCATCTTTAGGCTTTGTATGCTGCTTGACAGCTGCGCCAACCGAGCCAGCGTCTGCTCAACCGACTTGAGCTCGTCGTCGTCCAAGCCCAGCGTCGCCATCGTATGCGCCTGTTGGTTTTGTAGCTGAAGCGATTTGTCTCTTTCTCGGCGCTCTTCCTGGTTGCAGTTGTTGAGATGGTGCAGTTCAGATGTGAGGGTTCAAGCAAGACGTGACTATAAGAATTGGATACGTGGCACAATGTAAAAGTAAGTAGAATTGCAGTATGAGGGAGAGCAAGTTTACTTTTAGCAGTGACGTTGAGTTTGAATTTATTATTCAAGTACAGGTACCAACACGCTCTCGTGGGGCAGGCGCTAGGCATGGTGCCTGCCGTGGTGGTAAGGAAGTGGGGGCAGCCACTAATGAAGCTTTGCAGGAAATTATATAAGGCAGTTGGTATTAATAAAGAGCATTCTTATAAGGTATAGATACAATATTTTAATATTTTTAGTTTATTTTTCTCATGATATATTTGAATAAGTTTCAACTACAACTAGTACTCCAAAAATGCTACTCCAAATCATGTCCGTCAAGTCAACAAGAATCCCTTCGCTATGTATGCTCCCGCCAATGTAAAATCAAGTAATCAGTCCCTCAGTCAATCTGATGTTCATAATAGCAAGCATTATGCTGTAAAAAAGAAGAAAAATGAAGCTTCCTATTTAGCTTCGAGTTGAATTGACCGTCTTTGAAATCTCGTATCCTTGCGAGTCCACAAACGGATATCTCGCACGCCTCTCCAAGTCATCCAGCGGGATGTTTGATCGGATGTACCTAAAAAGAGACATGATTAGCAATCCAGTATATCGAAACATGATAAATACAGATCAAGATACTCACTTTTGTCTGCCATCATCCACCGGGTCGTGGTCCCAGCTTGTAAACGCCCCCTTGCTCAAAGCATCCCACACCAAGCGTCTGCTTCGCTGAGACTGCAGCACCTTTTCTGTAATGGCATCAAAGTCCCACTTGGCCTTTGCTTCAGCCTCGAAATTCTCAAACACAGCCTTGGCCTCCTTCTCAGCCTCCGTCTGCGGCTCAATCTTGCCGGTAGCGAAGCGCGCCAGGTTGTCCAGCTCCAGGGGATCCGTCTTGAGGTTGAACAGCTGCGGCTCATCAGCCGGGCAAGTAATGTACTTCCAATCTCCTCGTCGAATCATCATCATGGGACGGACAGTTCCCTCGCCCGTGTACTCGGCAAAGACGGTATCGCCGCCTCCCTCCTTGCCCAGCAGGTGAGGCATCATGCTTACGCCGTCCATGGGCAAGAAAGATGCAGGCTTGGTGCCGATGATGTCGCAGATCGTGGGCAGCAGATCCAGCGTCGAGACGTTTTGCGGCACGCGGCGAGGGGTGAACCACTTGGGATAGTGAACCAGCATGGGGACTCGCACCGACGACTCAAAGTAGCTCATTTTGTACCAGAGGTTGCGCTCGCCCAGCATATCGCCGTGATCGCCGCTGAAGATGACAATGGTGTTGTCCATCAATCCGGCGTCTTCGAGCGTCTCAAGCAGCTTGCCGATGCAGTCGTCGACATAGCTCACGGAGCCGTAGTACGCTCTCTTGGCTCTCTTGATCTGCTCGTCTGAAAACTCCAGGTCCCACAGATCACAGACCTTCAGCAGACGCTTGCTGTGAGTGTCCTGCTTCTCCTTGGCGATGCGAACCTTGGGCAATTCGATATCCACATCCTCGTACAGGTTCCAGTACTTTTTCGTAATGGTATAAGGGTCATGAGGATGAGTAAGAGAAACCGTCAGAGCAAAAGGGCGCTTGTCAGGTCCCTCGCGAACGTGGTCCCAGAGATACTGAGTGCTGCGATACATGACCTCCTCATCGTAATCCAACTGGTTGCTCCGTCCACAAACTCCGGCCTGAAGAATCGAGCTAGCGTTGTGATACCACTCGAGACGAGTATCCGGTTCATCCCAGTTCACAACCCAGCCAAAGTCACCCGGATAAATGTCACTTGTAAGACGATGCTCATAGCCGTGCAACTGATCGCCCACAAAGTGCATCTTGCCCGCCAGAGCGGTGTGATAGCCCTTTGAGCGCAAGTAATGCGCATACGTGGGGACCTCGGAGTTGATCTGAGAGGCGTTGTCGTAAGAACCAATCTTCATGGGCAAGAGGCCGGAGATCATGCTCATCCTTGAGGGCGCACAGAGCGGTGAAGGGCAGTAGGCAGAGTCGAACTGGACGGATGAAGCCGCCAGGCGGTCCAGGTTGGGCGTCTTGATCTGAGAGTTTGGATTGTACATTTTGAGCTGAGGAGCCGCCAGTTGGTCGGCCATGATGTAGAGAATGTTTGGCTTCTGCTCTGGGTAGGCGGTGGGCTGAGGCGCCTCTGAGCGCGGCAGCGTGTTGAGATCGGGAGCCATGGCGGTTGTAGTTTTGACGGCACCAAATAGAATATCTTTTTTTCACTGTAGTTTAAAATAAAGATGTGCCGTCAGGATGAAAAGAAAAGAAAAGACAATAAGTTTTTTGTCTTAGGTCTTATCGTGCTAGTATTTCCAAAGGTCTGAGACACGGGATGAAGCGGCACCAAGGCGGGAGAGTAAGTAAGAGGGTGAGACGTGATATCAGATTGTTCACTTAATACCAATAGTATTATATAAAGATTTGATAAACCAGGCACACGACGCACTTCTCTTCGTGGAGGAAGGCAGATAAGAAAAAAGAAATCTGTTCACAAACCAAGCCTGGCGCGTGCGTCTCACATCCAGCCCATCCTTATATGAATATTGCTAGCCTATGTGGAGAAGAACAAAGAGCCCCGACTTCCGGCGTTGAATGGCATCATCACGCGAGCACGCAAGAGACTGCATACGGAGATGGAAGCTACTAGTTCTAGTTTGTAGCTCTCTCGACACTGTATGCATCCTCACCTCACCTTGGTGCATAAAATTAGATCCGTCAGACTCTGTTTGTGTTGCAGCACCTCCAGCACCTCCAAGTAGCGGCTAATCAGGCAAACAGACTTTGTGGCCGTGTTCCATTCCAGCTGCTCCGATGTGGTGGGAGGCTGACTTGACTGACACAAGCCCAAAAATACAAACCCCAAGTGGTGGCAGAGCATTATCGTGGGTTGCAACCCTGTCATCGTCAGTTCCCCTTCGTTCTCATTTTCCCTTCTTGTTTTTGTGTAGCCTCAATGCGATAATAAGCGACGACCCGAAAAAGTCCAACAACTTCTGGCCCCAACAACACACGCTTATCGCTGTCTTATTATTGCCGAGCCCATTTCGGGTCACATGGACGCCAGCATTCAAGCCCAATCTCCCCTGCGCAAGCGCCAGATAATCCCATTATCACAAGCCTCCAGCGTACTTAATACGCACCCGACCTAGTTTCCTCATTTATTTTCCTTATTATTCATTTTCCCCCTCAGGACCCTTGGAAAACTGCTCAATTCGGCATCGCCCATCCTCTGGTTGGTCAATTCGCATCTCCCTTCCCCACGTCTCCAAAAGATCTGTTCCCTCTTTTTCCCACTTGCATCGTTAATTTCACCAAAATTCCCACCGATTGCGTGATCTAGACCTCTGTAGGCGTGCGACGAAAACGCGTTGCTGCTGCGTTACCAATACACAAGCACCGTATAATCTTCTCCGCCCGAGGACTGTATAAGCTAATTGCTTTGCTGCATGTGGGGGAAAAACAACTACCACTGCCAATGACTAGCTTGTGGCGATGGAAGCTGACAAAACACACTTTTCGTATTCCATGTTCTCTTAGAAGCAAAAAAAGACCTTGAAATCCGCATTGAGCGTGTCTGTGTGTCCAATCAACTATGTAATATGTATAGTGATCCGACCTGCTGTCGATCACAATGACCGGCTGAGAGGCGTTTTATACGCTGACGACGACCTCATGACTCTTCAAAACTCTTTGTTTGACCGCCTCTCAGACTCAAGAAGTGAGAGATGAGCATCAAAGTCAGCTATTGAAGCTCACCGCCAACTCTGACTCAAGTGCGGCATGGTCGGGATGAAGATCTACACGACTATCATTGAGTCTCAGTTCTATTCAACTTTGATATATACAAACTTATGAGTCTATCCACTACATGTAAAAGCTTATATAGATACCACAACACTTACTCTGTCAGCTCACGATATTACTTCGAACTTATACCAGATAATCGATCACGATCCGACATCTGTTTTCAGCAATCAACTTATGCGCCATTGATTTCACTAGACATCGCTTATACACCGATACACACACATATAATCGATTAAGTAAATACGTAGAATTACTCATCACTTCTTATATTCAACCCAAACAGCCACTCCCCATCCCCCATCCAACCCTCATCGCCATCAGAGCAAAGCAAATACAAGAAGAAGAAAAAAGTATCCTACAGCAGAGAAATCTACTATATGTAACCGATGACAATGATGATGACGATTATCATACCCTCACCCTTGTCAGCCTTGCCCGCCATTTTCCACCTCTACAACTCTGGCTCCCCCTTCTCCTCTTTTGCCTCCCTCCTCATCATTTCCCATGTCCATAAGCTGCATGCGCATATTCAGTCATGTATAGTTAGGTAGTTTCCCTGGATATATTAAATCCCGCCCAGCCAGTCTTTCAAAAAATGCAAAATCCCAACTCCGTCAAACACCGCGCATATTCAGTTTCGCCTCGCTCCAACGTTCCTTGAATGATAACCACACCATCAGCGGCTCCTGTCCGCCCTGCCCAATCCCATCCATCAGGTGTTGTTGTTTTATCACTGCGTACGGTAAAACTTCCTGTAAATAAGATGCAGTAACAGGTTCACGTTGAGCTTGAGGGTGCCCTCAAACAGCGTCATGAACTGGTGCGCTTCAAACTGTGCCTGAAGCATGTCCTCAATCGGTACTTGAGCTGTTGCTCCGGGTATCTGGATATGGCTTCGCGTGCCCTCTATGGCAAACACACCGACCTGGTCGCACGAGATTGTTATGTCAATCTTGTCCCATTCGCGGTCGGCCGTTCCGCTCCATGACACCAAAACGCCCTTTTCTGACAGCGCCCGCGCGCTATACTTGTAGCTTCCAAACTTTGGCACCCGGCCACTGCGTTCAAGCTCTCGCTGATGGTTGTACTGCTTGGTGAAGGGCATGAGGAACCTCTTTCGTCTATTTTACATCTCACTGTTAGCTTCTCGTTGCCTTCACAACACATACTACGTAAACAGGATGTACTTACCCCTTCTTGTTCTGAAGTGTCTTCATTGACTGCTCAATGTAATCGTCGTAGCTTTTACGCTGCTGCTCCAGGTAGTTGGCCTTTTCAGTCAAGTTGGCCAGCGTCAGGCGCACGCCGTCCAATTCTCGCTGCCTCTGAACACGCCTGCGGCTCTGGGTCCGGATATCGCTGGCAATGGCGTTGAGCACGTCTTGGTACTGATTCTGTTTTGAAATCCTTCCCATCTGCTCCAGTTGCATGATGTTTTCCAGAGCCGTTCGCTTGAGGTCGTAGTAGGACATGGAGGTGATGTCAGCCATCTTAGTATCTGAATACGCCCCTCGTGAGTTGGTGTCCGCAAAATCCTCGCGGAGAAGTGCTTCCCATTTTTCCTCATCTTCAACCGTAATCTGCTTTACCAAAATTTCCAACAGACTGGCCCCGGTTTGCACTCGGATAATGTACAAAACGCACCGCTTTGTTTCCATAAACAAAGCCTTGATATCCGCCTCGGGATCCTCAAGGTCGTGAAGTCTGGGGGTCAGGAACATCTGAATATCTGCCGATCCTGCCGCACTCATCTCACTCTCGTTGCTCTTGGCGCTGCCCAGATCCTGCATGATTTCTCGCAGGACGTCATCCCGGGTTGGAGCCATGACCATAAGCTCTTGCGCCACCAGATTGTGAATGGCAAAGACATCCGACATCTTGACGTACAAGGTGGGTTTGTTTTTCGCGTATAGGTCGTTGAACTCGTCAATGTCAAACGTTCTCTCAGCGTCCGGCACATTGATGAGGTCGTTGGTGATCTGCTGTAGGCGCTCGATGGATTCGCCGATAAAGGCATTCAGGGGCTGAAGATAGATGTTCTCGCCGCCAAATGGTCGGCCCAGCGCGATTTGTCCGACCACTTTAGCAACCTCGCCCAAGTTCCTCTTTTGAAGGGGGCTAAGCGACTTGTCAATGACGCCCACGTTTTCAGGCATGGTGACGGCTGGCTGGAGGTAAAACTTCCACAGCCAATGGGACACCATTTGCAGCAAGTTTTCTGGCGGCTCGCGGGTAAAATGCTGGCGCAGAGCCTGGAACATCTCGCTACAGACGAACCGGAGACCATAGGGCATCTTATGCACTTGTTCTTCCAAAGACGAGAAGAGCTGGTCGCAAATCTCTCGCAAGTCTCGCAAATGGTCAATGAAGAGGCGTCGGGTCTCCGGATCGCGGATGGCAACTTCGCGGGGGACATCTAAAGGCCGGTGATCGGGCCTTCCTGTCCGCAGCTCCTCGTTGTTTATGGCAGATCGGTAGATTTGCATAGGGTCACTCTCCAGATCGAGTGCCGGGTCTTCAATGATGTTGTCGCGAATCAAGGGTCCCAAGAGAGATCGGAGATACTTGCGATCCCGTGGGGACCGCGTGTAGTTAGCAAGCAGCTTGGTCCAAAAGTAATGGCCTCGGGAATACTCCAACGCGCTTGCTGTGCTTTCAACCTCCTCTCGTATTGATCGGGCAATCAGCTTCAAAAGGTAGTACTCCTCTCGTCGCTTCTGGGCGTAACCAAAGAGGCTCATCATAAGAAGCTCAATGCGCCTGCTGTCCTTTTCAGCCGTCACCTGCACGCGGATGTGTTTGAACAGGCGGGCGAGATAATGGGGCTGCGTCTGGAGGCTGAAAAACAGCTGCTGGTAAGACTCCAGCTTCTTTCGGGAGCTTTTGTTGAGCGCTTTGAGATCAAACTGGTTTGTTGACGCGATGGTAGAGTTGGCCAAGAGACCCATCGAGGTTCCGCCAAAAGTGTGCTGATGTTTTACGACTTCATCGAGAGTAATCTTGTTCTTGACCAGGAGAGCAATCTTGATATCCAGTTGATCGATGTATTGCTCCAACATCTCATTCTGCCGCACATGCTGGACCACCGTCTTCCGCATCCGCTCAAACTCGACTTCTTCATTGAAGTCAAAATCACTGTCGTTGAGCAGGTGCACAAAGTTCTTGACAGCACTGACGGGCGGGTTTTTGCCCGTAGTAAGGCTCTTGTACGCCTCGCCTTGCACCTTGGCACGTACAAAACTCTGGATCTTGATGACCTTTTTCATATTCTCCTCGTAAAATCGTTTCTTCTCCTCGAACCGAAGTCGAATGAGGAAAGCCTTGGCAGCTGCTTGGAAAATGACAATGGAATCTTCTTCCTCGAGGAGCTCCGTAAGGAGGTCGTCAATTCTTGCACGCTCCATCATGGCCTTGAGGATGGCTTGGAACTCGGCGGTCTCTGCATCATGGGATGAGAGCTCATCTAGCAAAGCATAGTGATACTGACGGCATAGGAAACCTCGGATGTGGCTTTGCAAGTCGATGATTGCAGGCTCTTCAGCATCAAGCTGATCCTGAATTGCCAACACCTTGCGCCTCTCAAACATGGCCCTAATATGTGCTTGGAGTTCAATAATCTCCGGCTCGTTTTCTTTCAAGTCATCAAGACGGGTTGTGATTTCTCTCCTCACGGCGGCAGCTCGCATAGCAGCCTGAAGTTGGCCAATCGCAGGTACATGTTTGACCAGCTCGGCCTTGAGAACTTCCTGTTCATCTCGGGCGGCGCGGCCGCGGATCGCACTTTGTAAGGAAGTGAATACGTCTGTGAAGGAGTGGAGATCTTGTTGTTGCTGTTCAATTCTTGCCCGGACCAATGTAGCCCTGACGGCGGCTTGAAGGCTGGCAACCATTGGGGTGTGCTCCTCGAGCTGGCGTAGGTCTTTGCTGATCTTGTACCGCGTCAGCATTCCCCTGGCAAGCGCCTGAAGATTTTGGACTTCTTTGGTAGCCTTCTTCGTCTCCTGTTGCTGCACATTTTGAGATTTGCGAAGCAGAAAGCCCTTGGACATGGCTTGAATTGCCCTAATCGGGGCATCACAACGAGACAGCGTAGACTTGAGGCCTTGCATCTCGTTTCGTGCCTTTTGCGCTCGAAGCATGCTCTGGAAGGCCAAAACAGCAGGCTCCGCAGCTTTCCTGGCTTGGTCGCTCTTCTTGAGCCCCCTCCGGACAAGGAATCCGCGGACAAGGCTCTGGACGAGAATGGCGGATTGCCTCATCTGCATTCGATAATTCATAATCTCGCGGGTAAAGTTGCCTCGTATTCTTGATTGCAGGTCAATCAGCCACTGCTCCTCATTCCAGAATCCTTGCATCATCTCTCCAAGCTTCAGTCGGAGCAGCGCGCCCCGAAGCTGTGCCTGGAAGTCGATGATGACATCTTCGTTCTCTGCTAATTCGCGCTCGATCCTCTCTTCTTCAGTTTCTTCAGGTTCCGGCTCTGGCTCCGGCTCAGGAACGCCAAAATCAGCCCCCATGTTGCCAAAGCTGGGCATGTTAACTCCAAGCATATCCAATCCCTTTTGCATTGCCTCCAGTTCATGGTGCTCGAATTCCAGCTGGCCGATAAGGTTGCCGATGCGGAAATCAACAATCCCTTTGCGAAAGAGAAGCCAACTCAGAGCATGAATGCAGTAGATGACTTTGGGAATATTCTTTTTCTCGTAGAGATCTATAAGCTCAAAACGGAAGAGGTCGGGTAGCTCCACTTCATCCAGGTATCGAAAGAAAATGGCAATATTGTCAGAGTGTCGGAACTGCAGCTTTGGGTTTCTGAATATTCGAAAGCGCCTCTCGGGGTTTAGAGATTCCACCACTTCAGCCAGCGTAACGCCATCTCGCAATGCCTCCTCCAGCTCAACAATGGGTGGGAGAGTCTGCTGGATGACATCCTCGATCCACTCCTTGGCTTCACCAATGTGACAAAGGTATTCGTATGCCGCAAGGAACCTACGCTGCTTGTCCATCCAATTGCGCCCTTCCCATCCATAGTTTGTCTTGGCGCGGCCAGCTGTCTTATCGGTGCGCTGCAGCCTACGCCGACCTCGAAGTCCAACTACTTCCTGTGCAGGCGAGTTGATTTTGAAATCCTCCGCGTCCTCGGACTTTGCAAGCTGCGAGAGCGTCCTAAGTTGGCTTGTGGAAGATCGGCCCAGTCGCTCAAGATCAGGGCGGGCTATATGAGCGCTGTGGGAGTGAGAGTGGCCATGATGCGTCGGCGCCATGACTGCATCTTCCGGAATCGCAGGCTCGCCTCGAGACATGTACATGGAGTTTGGCCGTGCTGGCAGAGGTCGCGAAGGCACTGTGGGCGAGGCGACGCCATCGTTTTGGGACAGTGACAACCGGCCAATGTCTATGCTCTGGCCTCTCTCGCGCGGCTGCTTGGAACCGTGAGGTGGTGTCGCCGGGGCTTCGATGGAAGAGGCCGTTGGGGTTCGCGGCAGCGGGCGAAGCGATTGCCGGACTGAGCCATATATGTTATCCTGGCCTCTGCCACCGGCGCCGCTCGAGTCGCCGGCCTCGAAGAGTCGTGCTCTGGAGATGACATCGCTCTGGCCGCGCTTGTGGCCAACTGATCCGTAGATGCTACTTGCGGACGTAGACTGGCTATGGCTGCTGTGCTCAGAGGTGTAGGAGTAGCCGGAGGATGCCGATGACGTTGTTGAGTTGTTGCGATTGATGTTGGAGTTGGCGGCAGAAAGGTCGATGGCATGGGAGTCTCGCCGGGGACTATTTCGATACGACGACATGTTGGCAGATGCTATCTCGCCCAGTAGGGCTGAGGTTAGAGTAAGCACCTATATCGCGTCGATGCTCGTGTTGTGCTGGGGGTAATTAGAAAACTCTGTGCAGCGCTATCAAGACATCCTTCCTGCGACGGCTGGAGGTTCAAGATGAAAGGAATGCGAGCAACCGGCGCGAGGCAAGAAAGAATAGACTTTTAAGACATGCGCGTGGGGAGGGCCCAGTGTCAACAAAAGGAGCCGCTGGTGTGTGTGCGAGTCCGAGTTTTGAGCCCAGATGCCGCTCCAGCAATGCGGATGCCGTCACAGATGGATGTTTGGTTTCTTTTCTTGATTTTCTCGCCGACTAGCTGCAATAATATTTACCTGTGCTAGCAGCTACAGTACCTGGAAGCGCCGGCAGAGCAGGGGATAACCACAGCGCGGGGTCTGTGTTGCATTAAAGCTGCATTGCCGTTGGGCAGCGAATGTAAACAAACAGCCGGGACAACCGCCTAGCAACGCCAGCTTTGGGGCCGTGTCATTGGCTGAGATGGCCCGGCGTCTCCAGTTTTTCTCAGCGCGGCGCCCTCAAGGCCGCTGTAAGCCATGCTTGCTTTGCTTGCTTGCATTATGTACATGCTTCTGCAGGTAAATCACGAGGCAAATCTATCTAAAACGATGGAGTAGGGATCCGATATGACGATTTTAATGACAGAGTCCAAGCTTCCCGGCGTGATTCTGGAATAGGGGTGGGGAAGATGATTTTCTCGGTTGATGCTCCTGAGTTCCGGACAGGGTTGGAGAACTACGACTAGGTTCCTTAACACACACGAACCTGCTCAAATACCTGTTGAATATGTACATCAGGATGTCCTGCAGAAAGGGATAAGAGTTTGCTGGACAAGTTCCAATTTAGAAGCATCGCAAAGGTATTCAATGCATGTGCCTGACTCTATATACAAGCATAACGGCAAATGCCCCCTTAGGCAGCCAAGCAACCAATCGAGACGCCTTCAACTCTAAAACTAGCGGCCTATGATCTCACCAAACTTACGGTGTGTTTCATGTGCTATTGGCCAACATGACACCGACCAGGTGTAGCTCGAAGATTCCTAAAGACGCTCAATCCACTCCCAGCCAGTGCCACTTTTCCCAGGTACGAGTACGCGCCGGGACCCATATGTATAGGTATGTATAAGCTACCTCTTTCAACAATGATAGAAAATATCCATCAGTAAGAAGAGATTTTGCCATCGAATAAATAGTTGATTCTATTATAGGCTGTCATCCCTCGTCTCTCGTCTCAGTAAGGTGCGTCTGCTAGAAGTTGGAAAGTAGCAAAACATGTAAATTCCTCGCAGCTCCAGGGTAGCTCTGGCTAACGGTAAAGCATAAACATGTGCATGTAAAATTGGGGCTGCACCAAGTATGAGGTCACCATCGCCGCTAGTAGCAAAGCTGGCGACCTCTCGTCAAACTTTCAGATTTAGACGCGGCTCAACTTTGCACAGCAATTGAATTGACGGCTCCGTATCTTTCGCATCTCACGGGAATCGGCCGCTCGCATCACTTCATTGCATAGAGGAGGCAGGAAATCGTCTTTGTATCCGCCATAGCCGCGTCGGTGCCCATCATGTCGGCCAAGCAACAGAGACCTTCCGTCCTGGTACGTCAGACAGCCATCGAGCTCAGAAGCGCTCAATTGATTGATGCAACGAATTGCCATTAACTGACTATTTTTCGAACTAGGTCACGGATGCAAGAGAGAGGGCGGACCAGCGACGATCGCCACGGCGCCCGGGCACATCGTCTGGTGCCCCTGGACGGACGCCGATGCGATTCATGACGGTTGACAACATTCTCCAGCACGACTCCCAGATTCCTTCGGGCCAGCCTCGCGGGCCACCGATGCCAACACAGAGGCCGCATACTTCTGGCGGCCTTCCCTCGGGCAACCGACGGATCACAGCCGGCGGCCTGCCAAACCTCCCATCTCGCACCGGCAAGCCGATCCCCTCGCGAACTACTAAAATTAGCGAAAAGCTCGTCCTGCTGCCTGTCACCGATGAACGGGATGAAGAAGACGAGGAACTTGAGGGAGAGGCAGCGATCAATTTGATTTTACAGGATGATACGCGCAAGCCGTTAAGAGACGAGGAGCTGGATGTGCTTCGGAAAAGGGGCGGTATCCGTGGCAAGAGTTATGCAGAACGGCTACCCAAAATGCAGAGGACGGACAAAGTCAGTCGACTGACGGCATACTGCACTGCGCAAGCGTTCAAGACGAAAGAGACGGCGGAATTTTTGAGGAAGAAACATGAGGCAAAGACCAAGCTCTATGATGATTGTCTTTATGCCATATATGCCCTTCCGCTGATGAACGGGATTGAAGGCTATAGAGTACGCAGTCGACCGATACTGAAGACGCCCGGGACAGGAAAAACTGTGCTGGACTTGGAAATTGAGCGTAGCGAACAGCGAGATCACCACGAGGGTTATTTTGACCACGACGCCTATACTTCTGCTTCCGAAGACTCTAGCATTGGCCAGAGACAGCCTTCTGCGTTTGCCGACCCTTCTTCACCGCCCAGCGATGGCCTTTTGTCACCGCAAGGCTCATATCCTCCCATCGACGACAGCATTGCCTCCCATATGAGTCGCCTCGCGCCTGATGCAAAGAACTTTGCAGAGATGTTCGTCTTCTCGTACGGAGTCGTTGTGTTTTGGAATTTTACGGAGCACCAAGAAAAGGACATTCTCGCGGATTTTACCTTTGCCGATGCTGAGGACGGTGTCAACCTGCTTTCACGACCCTTGGACCAGGGCGATTATGAGACTGAAGAATTCCATTTCGAATATAGTCCCGATGTGCAGCGGCCACGAATCTTCAACGACATGATCACGTTGCTGCCCCGATCTGATCATATGATCAAGCTGACCATTAGCCACGCAATTGCGCAGAGTACCAAGCTGTGCTTTTTCGAGGAGAGGATGAGCGAGACGATGCTTGATGCGCAGCACGTTCCTAAGACACTGGCTTTGACAGGAGAGCTGGGCATGACGAGGACTGAAATTGTCAAGATCATGGGCCGCCTGTTCAAGAGCCGCGTGGATATTAATCTTTGTATGTGCATTCCCCTCCCTTTATCTATCTGCTTTTATCAGAGAAATTTCAATTAACCTGACGTAATAGCATCAAATATCCTCGACGTGCCTAATTTCTTTTGGGATTCTGAGCCTACTCTGCATCCACTGTACGAAGCTATCCGCGAGTACCTGGAGATTGACCTTCGTATCAAAGTCCTCAACGAGCGTTGCCGTGTGTTTTTGGATCTCGCAGAGATTCTCTCCGAATCGGATGCCGATGCCAAGATGAGCTACATCACATGGATCATCATAGCTCTTATCGTCCTGAGTATCCTCGTCACCGTTACTGAAGTGGGCCTACGCTTCGCCATGCTCGAGAAGAGCAAACGCAATGATGAAGAGGGCGGGAATAACAGCACTAAATGCTCTGGATCTGACGTGACGTGGAGCACCAATGGCAACCCTGCCATGCTGTCGATGCCGGTTGACGGGACAAAGCAGGCGGCCCTGGCCTCGAGCGATCTTGAGGTGTTGGCCCGCGCTCTAGGCTTGGAGGACCAGGCTACGTTTGAGGATGTACGGCGAGGCATTTGGCATCTTAGACATGGCAGCGGCTTGGGATCGCGGTATGACGGTCAGATGGAAGACGTGGATTGATTTGATTTGCTTGTGCGGACTTGTGTGAAAAAGGATTGATGGTGCCTGCGGTTTTTCGGGCTGCCGGGCTTTGCAGCTCTCCGTACCACTTCTGGCGTTGTGTTTTCTTGCCTACTAATTTGCAGGATTCTATAGGTACATTATTTATTCTCTTGAGCTGTCTGTTAATGCAGCCTAGACCTTTGGTAGCGATGGATGAATTTTAGGGAGTCTGGCTGGAGGTCTTTCAGCGGTTGCTGGCTTTGATCTAATACATATACAAACCGGTATAATATTAATGCAACACTGATAACTTCATGGGCATACAGAGCACGTTATAAGACACAACTATCTAATCTTATATCATCTAAACAGCATAGGTATCCAGCTACACTGCATCAAACAAACCACACCCTGTGAATATACATTTATATATCATTTCATACAGTATATGTAACACAGCATGACCATCATCAGCCCTACGAACCAACAAACCAAAACACCCGCTAACAAGACCACATAGAAAATTCTACACCCCCCATCGCACCAAACAATCCCCGTCCCTCCGACCCCCTATCAGCACCAATTACGCAAGCCCCTCCCCAATTCCCAGTTTTTTTCCCTTCCGGCCGGTTCCATGAAGAAAAACTTCCATCGCGGGTCCAACAACAAAAACAACCCCCCAAAAAGGAGAGGGGCCATTTGGGAGGAGCCCTACGCTAGTTTTGAAACCCGTTCAATAGCTCGTCGCGCTCATGCAGGTGCAAATTGCATTTTGGTAATTGTGGCGTTTTCTATCTGCCGATTCCCGGCTGAGATTATCACGTCCATTGAGATGCAAGCGCCGGTATCTTTTAATTCTTTCGAGTTTCTCATCTATTTCATATGTATATCGCGTAGAACCGCATAATAGTGCTGTTACAAGAAAATAGAAACCAAAAAGGGGAGAAAAAAATAACCAATATTAAACAGGAAAAAAAAGAGCCATGCCTCAAGCTATCCTAAAGACAGTTTTTTCTTGTCGCACAACACCCGCTGATACACAAGTTTCTTTTGTTGCGTTGCCAGTTTCACATCTCCCTAAACGCCATGTCCCGTCTGATGGTGACAACTCTCGCAACCCACTAATATATCTTCCTGTAGCTGCCGGTGATCGACAGCGAATAGACAAATGTATACTCGTATATTAAAACATGGCGCCCATTTAGGCGTCAGAAGCATCTCCGTCTCGCGGCAAGGTGGTGAGCGGGGGCTGGTTTCTTGACCCCACCAATTACTTGAAGCGCGTTTCTCAAATATCCATCTTCGTAGTATATCATCAATTAAAGAAAAAAGAGGGATATTCCAAAATTTTAAAAAAGGTTGAGCAGCAAATGGTCGCTACCTCTGCTCGGTGGGCTTGAAGGTGGCCTCCTGCTGCTTCTTCCGGTTTTTGTTGTCCAACTCGGCCTTGCTGTAGATGGCGGCGCCCACCATTGTGACGGCCATACCCGCTCCATTGAGGAAGTCGACGGAGACGTTGAACAAGAAAATGCCGATCATGACAGTCAAACACTGCTTGAGGTTACCGCAGACAGTCATGGTCAGAGCACCGGCTAATTTGTTGGTGTTGAAGGACGAGATGTTGAGAAGAAGTGCTAGGAAACCGTTGCCGGCCAGAGAAGCAGTTGCAGGGACAATAGAAATATCGCCGGTCCTGATAAGCTCGCGGAAGCCAGCGACTTCGCCGGTAGCGGTGGCGCAGGCTAGAGCCTGGAGCGCAGCAAGGGGAGACATGCGCATAAGGAACTCGACGGGCGGGAGGGCCAGTGAACCGGTCATGAATCGGTTGGTGACGACCGTCTGGTACACGTGGTTAGCCTTATTCATTCCGGTGAAACTTGAGACATGTTCAAAACGTACCTTGAGAGCGGCGAGAACGACACCCAAAATGGTTAGGATGAAGCCGGCATCCGAGAAGCTCATTTCACCGGCGGTAGTCATAGCGGCACCAATGATTAAAGGAATGAGAGACATGTATGTCATTGTGCTATATGTTCGGCCGTACCACACGCGGAAGATGATGATGGTGAAGATTGGGCAAAGCATGCGCATCGTCTGGTAGAAAGGAACGGAAACCATGGCGAGGGAAAGGTTCGAGACGGCAATGTTGGCGGTGAACAGGGCGCTGAATGCGACGAGGGCAAGGTTCTCGCGACGACCGAGGCGTGATAACTTGAAATAGCCCATCTGCAGCATGGCATATGTTCCGAGACTGGCGAACAAGGTGTGGAGGAAGGTCAACAGCCATGGGAAGTGAAACTACATTTGCGAAATCAGTATTAGTACCCAACAGAGAGCAAACGTAGACCGAGATGATCTAGGCGAGAGCCATGGACATACCACGCCGAGAACAAGTTTGTTGTAGAGCGTCAGGATGAGAGAGAATAAAAAGTAGGTTCCAAGCCAGGTGAACTTGACGGCGCTTGGTATTGAGTATTCATGGTCAATGTTCTGGTCCTTGGATTCACTCTGGATCTTTCCGGACTCGAGATCGTGCTTGAGATCCTGCTCGTCGGGAGACAGGAGAGCGACGTCTTGGGAGCGCCTAGACATGATGGGCGAGTTGTTGTCGTTGCAACTGGGTGTGCGAGGTTGAGGTTTGGAGATTACGTATTGCGCTCAAGCGGCTTAAAGTAGCCCTGCCAGCATAATTCGGACAAGCTGAAACGGGGGGAGAACTCGGTAGTGGATTGCCGGCCGGATCTGGGAACGCTGACGGACCGGGAGAGCAAGAGAGGAATACGAAGGAGTCGCGTGCGGAGTGCTCGTATACGGTCCAATTCGTAGGGCAGAAGGTTGTAAGAGAGCAAGAAAGCGAGACGAGCCGGCTGGTAGACAGACGACGCCTGGAAACCTCCAAGACAGGACAAAAAAGCGTAGGCGGGGTAGAAGAGCGAGCGACAACCTATAGACGCAAAAGATGAAGTGGACAAAGCTCCTCGACGGGTGCCTTTTCTTTTGCTGTCTCTCCTGAGAAGAAGATGGTAGGTGGAGGAGGGGAGGAGCAGGACGGCTTGCGTACGGAGGAGGAAAAGTGGCGTGGACTGTGAGATTGAAGGTTCAGGTTGGAGGCATTGCGTGCACTAGTCGCTGCGCGGAAAGCCTGGGAAATAGGAGCGAGCAGTTAGCACTGGGTCGGCTGGGGCTCGCTAGCGGGTTTGCGGAGCGCTAGAGACGCCTGGACGGAGCAGCTGGGGGCGCTGTGGCTGCTTGCGTCTGTGCGTGCGGCGAGGACAAGCCGCACTGTGCGAGGCTGGAGCCCACATGTGGTGAAATTGCAGAATTGAACTTTAATGTCCTCTGCAGCGGGAAAAGTGAGACTTGGTGCTCCGTAACTGCACAGTACAGCTTGATTCCACCACTAATCCATCGCAGAATCCGTCAATTGCAGGGCAACGGGGATGTTGGAGCCAGCCGGGCATTCGAAGGACTTAATCAGGGGGGCATCTTGGCGGCGCTGATTGGCGAGGATGGGGATTTTCAGCCAATCACTGGCAGCTTGGCAGATGATTGATTTCGGGACTGTCGCCATACAGTGGACAGCAGCGAATGGCGAGCCGCGGCAGAGGGAGCTGAGCATTGGATAACAGGGGGGCTGGCCTTGGAAGTCAGCGCTGGTGTCTTGGCGAAAAGGGCTGACTAAAACATCTCGAACGGAGGACTGCGGGAAGTTTTTGGGCTACGGGTGATTGTTGTTGGGCTGGTGGATGTTTGGAGGACCGGAGTCTGTGTGTGATTTTCTGATGCCGGTTCCGAGTGTGGTTGGGCCTGGGTCCCTCCGGAGGTTGCTACACATTTACGAGGAGGTCAAATATAAAACGATGAATAACACCAGTGGAGGTGCTAACATCAATACGAGAGAACAAGATAGGCAATACTGGAGAATATCAGCATTGATACCTATGTAATGCTACTATACCTCTTCGTATACGGAGTAGAATATTCCGTCTATACGTGCTGTGTTGCTGTATATCCTTCAGTTAGCGGGCAACGAGGTTTCCGACGGATCGTCAACGAAGGCAAGGGGAATTTGATGCCAGCCCAGGCAACATGAAGAAGTTTATCCCCGATTCCTCTCCGGCAATTCGAAGCTAGCATCAAAGTATGTGCAAAACCCTCATCACTGATAGGTAGCCGTTGGACGGACACCAACAAGACACGCAGAGCAAAGTGCAAAGCCACCAGATCATCGGGGCGCAGTCGTACCTGTAAGATTTCGCCAAGGCTAAAACCCCTGTCCTTTCTGTAATGCGTGCTAGACTCCGTGTATTTATTCAGTGTTACGCACGGAGCTGGGCTTCTGCTGACGATGCCTTCAACTCGTTCCGGCACACATACGTCATGATGTATACGTAGATTCAATCGAAGCAATTCAGACAACCTGCGTACTACTGCAGTGACGCTCTGCGAGGCAAAAGCTTAAAGCCAAATCTCAGCTGAAAGGTGCTACAAACACGTCAACTGAGAGATGTGCGTGCATGTACATTTGCCTCTTCGGCACAATAATCTCCGAAACAGCCGACGTCGCGGGCCGTAAACACAGCCATCCTCCGACAGACAGATACTCCAACATTCAACGCTCGAATCTGCATATTGAACAGGCGAGAAAGAGAAGCGAGAATAGTTGCTTCAATGTATCGTGTACTCGTATGGAGCCTGCAGGAGGGATCGCCAGATCTGCAAAATGTCAACCTGCCGGATTGGACCATCTCCCGAACCCTTTTGCGGTGATTGGCGTCTGCTAGTCTAGGTACTAAGTTTGAGGGCCTGAGTCTCATGAACTCAATGTCAAATGCCAATGCCCTTGTAAATGGGCTTGGGATGAAGATTGGTACATACATTTAACAGTAATTACGACGTACAACACATTATAATATTTTCACAGCTGATTGCTGCTACACAGGGGCCGCACTTGTATTACTCCGTAGTCTACTCCGTATGCTTGAATATCTGCAACGGCATGGGTGTCAGGTCTTGGTGCACGTACATATACGAGTACGTAATTGTACAGGGAAGGTGATGAGGTGATTGCCGATGAAGTTAAGTGCATGTGAGTCCATGGTGTCTGCTCAGGTGGTCTTGAGTGGTATTCCCAAGGTATAAGCGATGGCAGCCAGTGAAATCCAACGTCAGATAACGGTTGCTTCCTACGGAAACACCAAGGCTATAGTATCGACGATTGAGACTTGACATTTTAGCATCAGAGATAAGAGATAGCATCAATTATCTAGGTTGTATCAAACAATGCTTTCGCCAGTATCAATCTGCCTGTGTTGCCATCGGTTTTCCTGCTTGAGTGTTGATATCCTACCTAGCTTCCACTACGAAACATCAAGAATACAAATTCATATACCATTCATTTTTTCACATGTGATTCTGTCCAAACATCAAAAATACTCACTTCCGTTTTCTACCTTAGGTTTCAGCCCACACAACGCCTTGTTCAGGACACCAGGTGCCGTTACTGAATATAACCCAGGTCCCGGAACGCTCTGCCCAGAATCTCTCGGATACAATCATTCTTTCGCTCAGTGTATTCGTGCATTGTCTCACCAGCTGTACGAGTTGCCTCCGCAGCCTCCCTCTTCACCGCAGCATACATCTCCCTGTCGGCCGGAGTTTTCAACAGCCAGTTCCGGAAGATCTTGTGCTTCTCGGTCTCAGGGCTATCTGGTCCAAAGACGTGCAGATTCGCCGAAGGCTCATAGTTGCAGAAGAAGCGATGTTCATGCCATGCCGGCTCGCGCAAGAGGAAGTGGAAGCCCACTGCTTCGAGCTGCTGCACGTATGAGGCTTCGTCAAGCACGTCCACAACTATGAGGTCTATGTCGATGACAGGCTTGGCGGGTAAGCCGGGCACGCTGGTCGAGCCGACGTGCTCAACTGAGACAGCTGTTGAGCCAAGGGCGGAGATGATGCGGTCTTTGAGGATCTGGAAAGACTCGGGCCAAGACGGATCTGGTTCGGTGATTTCAATTTCGTTTTTGATACGGCGGTGGGCGATTCTTTGTACGCCTTCTGGTCCGTATGGATACTCTTTGATGATGGCCTCGATTGAAGGAGCCATGCTGAGTCTTGATCCTGACAGACACGAGAACTGCAGACGAGTCCGTATTCACCCGTGCAAGTGTTCAGAGATGACAATCCGAATTTATCAATTGACCTGCAACCTCAATCAAAGGTGCACTGGATTGTGAAAAGTCATGCCCCGTTGAAAGATGAAGAGCGCTATGTTGCCACTTATAAAAGATGGAGGCTAAGATCTGCCACATTGGACCAGTTCAGTATAACGCTAGAAGCGCCTATTTAGAAGGACAATGGCGGCGAGTGAGTCACTTCACCGTATGTACATGCAACTATAACTACAACAACATCAGCAACAACAACATAAAAACTACATTTATGCGTTATGGTTACCTGTTATAGCCAAGTAGAATCCCATTTCGCCTTGTTCAATGTCTTGAAATATAAAATAAATAATCAATCTCGTCTCCCCATGGCTTAGTTGCACCGTCATCTATTGCACGCTAACCTCTGCAGGTTCGTCTACAAGTTGTCTTGTATAATACAACAGCGCCCAGGTTCCCCAAAGCATCAACAATTCCCAACTCCCCCCAAAAAGCCCATGTTCAAAAGAGTTGGTTACCGAAATTCCCGAAAATCATCTGTGTAGGGGCACTGAATCATGAAAGTGAGATAAAAGTGCACTACCCTTATATTAGCGTCCCGAACAACCTTCAAAAAGGAAAACCCACATGAAGATCCAAACTGGGGGATCCATTACCTTCGCCAACATTGAAACTGCAAAACTCCCACAAGTGGATCAGTAGGAACTTATATCATGAGCGTGTTCCCTTGCAAGTTACATGTACACAGTATATACATAGAACAATATCACCTTGGGATATTTTTGATACCCTCTAATATGGTTCCTATAAAAAAGAAAAAGATCGACCAGCGACGATCATCTTACCATCTCAAAGTCGCACTCGCCGAATATGAGACTCCATCAAGTCCATCTTTTCAAGGCTGACGCCATCACCTCATGTCTCTTATCTTTTTCTTCTCTTTTCCCCCCTTCTTTTCGAGATCCAAACGTTGATGTGTCTGTAACCTTCCCGTTTATCTCTGTCTCACAGGTCTTTTTGTGCTTTGGTCCTGCCGCTCTTTTCGTCTTCTTGTTATACATGTGCTTTGCACTACGCTCCAATCCTTTAGCATTTTATTATCTGTCCTGAAACGATTCCTATCTCCTCTCCTTTTCCCTTCCTAAACATTCTCTTAATCTGTTTTATTATCTTGTCGCGCCGCCCCTTGGTGGTCGATATTGGCACCAACTAGTATGATTGTTACATCTCGCAGGCGGCCGAACTTATTCGTTGTCGCATTAATTACTTTATTCCTGGCTATTACTTTTTGCTATCATTCGTACACCGATAATGTATGTCGTTTCGTATCTTCTTGTTATGGCTCCCGTGTGATCACCTAGAGCTGACATCAACTGCCACTAGGAGGGATTCATTGCCTTGATACCATACAGCTCTAAACTCTCAAACTCTACAATATCAACTTCCCTAATATCATATTCACACTCCTCTCAGCCTCAAGACTCAGACTCCTTCTCAAATCCAAAGACCTCGAGGCTACATTACCTCATCCCAGCCAGCCAACCGAACCTGCATTTCTGTTACAATCTCGTTTCCTCGGCAGTCAACCGCTACCCAGTTCCTACATTACTCGGATGGCATGGAGTTGATGAATTCGACGCAGCAAATACTCACCTAGCAAAATTGCGCGCCATGGAAAGATATTTTAACTCGCTTCCATCTGCAGAAGACGATGACTTGGCAATCATAGTCGATGGCTACGATATTCTCATCCAATTACCTCCAGAGATCATGGTCGAGCGATATTTTCAGATTGCCGAGCGCGCTGATGCTCAGTTAGCAAGCCGTTTCGGTGTCAGTGTCCGCGAGCTTCATAAACGCGGTCTTCGTCAGACCATCTTTCTGGGACCAGACAAAATCTGCTGGCCGATCGACCCTCTAGCGCCTCGTTGCTGGGTTGCTCCTGAATCACCTATCCCGCCATCTGCCTGGGGGCCGAACAAGGGGCATTGGGATATATTCTATTCCGATCCTCGATGGCTCAACTCGGGGACTATCATGGGGCCGATTGGTGACCTGAGGAAATATATCGCCGCCACCATGGATGAAATCACGGCAACGCATGATCCTGCGTATGAGTTCAGAGAGTCGGATCAGTACTATCTTTCTAATGTCTGGGGCAGGCAGGAATACTGGCGCTCGAGGGTGATGAAGGGCAGAGCTCCGGCAGGTCCACCAGGCAGGATCATCCCGGTTAAAAATAGTCCTTTTCAGAAGACCGAGTATCACGTCGCCATCGAGTACGAGTCCGCTCTGTTCCAAACCAAGGCCGGGTATGAGCCTTATTTCGGATATCTACAGTTCAACGAATCCGACTTGACAGCCAGACTTACCGCTGATATCCTCCAGGAAGGGTCTGCGTTTGAGTCTTCTGCGATTACAATGCCCGAGAACGTTGCTGCCTCGCTGAGCAAATTATACGACGCCATCCCGGAGGCTCATCCTGGATCTACGTCGGCAGACTGGCTTAGCATTGTTCAACTTGGCGTCAACTTTGTCACAAATCACATCTATGGCCTGTGGCACTGCACCGGGCCCAAAGAGTTCGTTGGGCTTGAGTTTCCTACTCTATGGTTCTACCCCTTTGTCAAATCCCTACTCAAGGCAGCAGTAAAAGCGTCCCAAGCCGGCGAGCCTCTGACGCAGAAACTCATTGACGATCGAAAATGGGTTCCCAAGAACTATTACCCCGTCTCTCCTGATTTGAATGACGAATTTGGCGGAGCCTGGACAGACTTGAATAACGAATTTGTTCCTTGGCGAGATCTTTGCCAGCCTCACAATGAGGTGCTATTCCAAGGGGAAGAGAAAGGGTCTGAACTACATCTAGGTGGTCTCTAAAGACGGCTAAAGTTTGGATAAGGGGGCGTATAGATATAAGGTATTGTTTGGCGTCTTTCGCATGGAGTTTGGTTAAGGGGATTCTTTCTATAGACGGTTCGACACAGTTTTTGGTGTATGGCGTTTTGACAGGTATTGGATTTGCGTTATTGCGTTGAAGAAAGATTGTGCATTGTGGGATACGGTTTGGTGGAAATATGCGATTTTGAGATTGGGAAATGGAGCAGAGTAGATAGATGTGCGTAGCGTCGCATTTCAATACCCATCTTCATCAAAAACGTTCACTTAAATGGAAGAATATGCTACGGCACTCACAAAGCAGGTTTCAATTAAGGGACAAGACAAGAGTCGTGACAAAGGGAAGAAAAATCTCATTGATATCTGTTCCTAAACGCCATACATAATCATCTAACACCCGTGCTATGCTCCCTTGGTCCGGCCAATCACCAGCCGATATACAATCAAATACCTCCCCTTAATCAACGCACATCAAAAGTACGCTTAAGCCTCCTCTAGATTCTCCAACGCCACGTAACCCTCCTCGCGCTTCTTGCCACGAAGTCTTCCAAACGTCTCCTTGGCCCAGCCGACGATGCCGGTGCCGCTCATCCAGCGCAGGCCGCCCTTGTATTCGGCAGAAGCGTCGTCCATCCACTGCGGTCGCTTCCAGAATTTGAGCATGAGACTGCTAATCACTACACTAATGCTGCTGCAGGCCATGGCAAATCCGGCCATCATAGGGTGCATATGCAGGCCCAGCGGGAGGAAGAATCCCATTGCAATGGGTAGACCAATGAGGTTGTAGATGCAAGCCCACAACAAGTTGAGCTTGATACGGAAGAAAATGGTTCGGGTGAGGTTGATGGCAGATGGGATGCTGAGAAGGTCGTCGGGACGCATGAGCACAACGTCTGCGGCCTCCATGGCGACATCCGTTCCACTTGACATGGCAATACCGACATCGGCGATAGCGAGGGCGGGAGAGTCGTTGATGCCGTCACCAACCATGGCCACGACTTCACCCTCCTCCTGAAGTCCCTGGATAATGGTCTGCTTCTGGTCGGGGCTGACACCGGCGAAGACGTTCTCAGGAGCAATTCCCACGAGGGCGGCCACGGCCAGGGCGGTTGGTCGTTGATCTCCAGTAACCATGGCTGTCTTGATGCCCATGCGGTGCAGCACCGAGATGGCGCCAAGAGCTCCGTCCTTGATTGTGTCCGAGAGGCAGAGGTGACCGCTGTACTTGCCATCAATGGCAACGAAGATGTTGGTGGTGCCGGCAGTGACAGATTTTGCTCGTGTGTTCTTTTCAGACGAGTTGATTTGCTCTGCGGCCTCGATGGCGCTCTTAGGGACCTCGACACCGTTATCTTCAAGGAAGCTCACGTTTCCTGCCAGGACCCTGTAACGAGTTCTATCAGAAGTAGCAGGCTCGACAAGGGCATTAATACCCTTTCCGACAGTAAGCTTGAAATCGTTGACGCTTCCGGGAATGGCACTCTCAAGTTCATAGATTGAGAGTTCCTCTTTTGCTGCTACCAAGATGGCTCTGCCAATAGGATGCTCGCTGCCCATCTCTGCAAGACCAACGGCGGCCCACCAGATCTTCTTCTGCGATTCGCTACTCCATTGGGAAACCAAATCCATCTTGGCAACGCTCATTCTGCCGCGAGTGATTGTGCCGGTCTTGTCCAATACGACTTGTGTGATTTTGGTTGTTTGCTGCAGTGCAGCTCCGCCCTTGATGAGGATGCCATTCTCAGCTCCCACGCCGGTGCCTACCATAACGGCGGTCGGCGTGGCAAGACCAAGAGCACAAGGGCAGGCAAAGACAATCACAGAGATGCACAGCTTGACGCACACCATGAGCTTACCACCGCTGTTACCGGACAGGAAAATCATGGGAGGATGGTCCATCCAGTGGCTGAGGATCAACCATCCGATGAACGTCAGGAGACCGAGGAGAAGAATCGTAGGCACGAAGTAGCCTGCTAGAGTGTCGGCTACCTTTTGAATGGGTGCTCTTGTAGTCTGGGCGTCTTGGACAAGCTTCACAATCTGGCTGAGCTGGGTATCACGACCGGCCCGCGTGACACGAAAGTCCACTCTGCCGTTGCCGTTGACGGTACCTCCGATCAAGTTGTCTCCGATACGTTTCTGCACGGGCATCGCCTCTCCGGTTACCATGCTTTCGTCGACATAGGTTTCTCCCCGGACAAGGATACCGTCCGCCGGGATCTTGTCACCTGGTCGAATGACGACAATATCGCCGACCTGAAGCAATTCCGTGGGGATGTTCCTCTCTTCATGTGCTGAGCCAGTCGCATTTCCAGAACGCTGGGCCGTAGTGTCCGTAGATTCCTCGGCTGACTTGGCCCATGATTCGGCTGCCTTCTCTGCGGCGATGGGGTCCGCGTAGATGGTTGCCATCGACGGGGCCAGAGACATAAGACGAGACAGTGCCTTTGACGTTTGGCCCTTGGCGCGGTTCTCGAGGTAGCGGCCAAGAGTCACAAAGGTGATGAGCATAGTGCTAGTATCGAAAATCGTACCGGGCTTAGAGTGCGGCGGCAAGACTAAAGAAACCACCATGGCCAAGATGCTGAAGAAGAAGGCGCACGATGTACCGAGCATGACAAGGACATCCATCGTCGGCGAACGGTGCTTGAGTGATTTGTAGGCCGAAACATAGAATCGCTTTCCGACGCCAAACTGAACGGGTATCGTAAGGAGCAGGCAAACCACATCGCCGAGATAGAGTCCAGTACACAGGTGGACATTGTTGATATCTAGGCTTGGTAGAGCCATAGGTATTATCATGTTGAGGATAAATACTGGAACAGCAAACCCAGCGGAGACCTTGAATGCTGTCCTCCATTCGGTAATCTCTCGAGTTTTGGCCAGTGACTCGAGCTGGGCGCTGTTGTCGTGGCTGTCCGCAACCAAGGCATTGAGACCTTGCGCTTCCACTGCTTCGACAATTCCTCGAAGTCCAATAGCGGCAGGTTGATGCGTGACGGAAAGGCGCTCCGTAGCCAGGCTAAGAGAAGCAGACTTGATACCAGGAAGAGCTGTCAGTGAATCCTCGAGGGCCTTTGCAGCGGCAGCATCAGGGCTACCGAAAATCTTGAACTGCGAAGTGGTAATTGCACTGCCTAGGTCGTTAGTATCGTATACGGTGGACAAAACCGTGGCATCAAAACCGCGATCCTCGATGATTTCGGAGATTTGCTCTGGGGAGAGCTTTGTGACATCGTGAGAGATGACGGCGCGCTCGGCCAGAAGACTGATGTTGAATTTCAACACTCCCTCGACTCCTTGAAAGCCTCCCTCGACAGCAGAAGTACAAGCGCCACATGTCATTCCCTCGATAGCTACGGTTGTAGTAGCGATGGGACTGGATGGGTTCTCGGTCTTGGTACTGCTGTCGGGTTGCGCCTTCGCGGAATCAACAATTTCGGCGCCAAAGCCGCGGTCTTCGATGATTTCGGCAATTTTCTCGGCTGGCAGAAGCTCTGGGTCGTGTTCAATAACGGCTCGCTCAGAAAGAAGTGATATGCTAAAGCTCTTGACTCCTGGAATGTCTTTGAAGCCGCCCTCGACGGCAGAAGTACAGGCACCGCACGTCATGCCCTCAATGGCAACCGTGGTCGTTAGTAACCCGCTGTCCAGATCCTCATCTCCCTTGACGTCCGAAAATCGAGGGACAAGTGGGCTGAGCAGATCTGTAGACAGCACCTCGGCGTCAAATCCGGTGTCCTCAATGGTCTCTCGGACTTGCTCAGCACTGATAAGCTGGGGATCATGCATGACGACGGCGCGCTCCATGACGAGACTGACGGAGACGGTGCCGACGCCCTTGACGCCTTTGAAGCCGCCTTCAACAGCTGACGTGCATGAGCCGCACCTGTGAGAACGTAAACATGTCAGCGATGCTTGGGCAAGAGGGATTCGTCCAACTAGAAACAGAGCAACCTACGTCATTCCACCAACGCGCAGAGTAGTTGTCGCCATGTGTGCGCTTCTGGGCGCAAGGCCCGTCTCATCGTTATCCCGCCCGGGGACCTTGATGTAGCTTGGAGCCATGGTTCTTGTCGGTAGGCAGTCTCGAGACCGCCGATTTCCCTCGCAGATAAGAAAAAGAAAAAACAGAAGCGACCGGCGCGGGAGACGTCAGGTCGCGGCTAACTCCAGATATCCTTCACCTTGAAGCTGCGAGCATTGCACAGGAGAAAAAACAAGAGACGATGGATTGGACGCCGCCACAGGAAGCTCGTATGGCCAGAGATGTCCTGGCAAGATGCCGTAATTGTTCCAGAGACCGGCCCCGGAGGAAATGAAGCAACACGGCGGTTGTGAGGATTTAATAATTCGGCCGAGCCGGATTTTGTCAGCACAATCGTCTCGCCGAGCAAGCCGCGCTACGAGCGAGCTCTCCACCAGAAACAGGATTTCGTAGTTTTTGTCTCTGATTCCTAGCCGTGGAAAACGTACGATGCAAGACAAGGGTGGAGAGGCAGAAACACGGCCTATTATAAATTGAGCGACAGTCCCAGAAGAGAAAGAAACAGAAGGTGGGAGAGCGGCCGCCACGGCGTAAGCCAAGGGTTCCTCGAGATGGGTGGGTGACTCTCTCGCGGTTGGTCGCTCGTTGCAGAATCCAAAGTAGCGTGGTACAGAAGGGGGATAAAATAAGAAATCAATAAGCAGTGGCTCAGGCCCGGCAGCTGCACAGGCCGACAAGGCTCAAGCTAGGCCAGTAGCGAGCGTGTTCAGTGCGTATGGCAATGTGATCCAATTCCGACCAACCAGCGATCGGGATGAAAAAGTATTTGAGAATGCAAACGGACGCCAAGGAGAAGGAAAAAGAAAGCGACGGGTACTGTACAAAGAACAAAAGAGCAGGCGAAAAATAAACGAAAAAGGAAAATTGAACGAGGAATTAGTTGCGTTCGAGAACGACCTGGATGCACCCAGTTATACCAGCCAGGCAGCGCAAATAGGAGGGAAGGGGATGCTGTTGGCGCCTCTGCACTTGTCGCACTATGTGTGATGGCGCCTATTGCGAGCCTGAGCCTGTGTTTCAGCGGCCTGGAAATGAATCGCGCTGAATAATTCATCCAATGGTGCCAAGCACAGACGAAGCACCCCGGCCTGTCAAAAACGGTGCTGATGAAGGACCAGCGTCATTTCGTTTCAAGCGGCTTATTGGAGCCTTTTGGGCAGACATCAAACACATACGAGTCTAGAGCATCGTCACTTCAAGACACACAGTAATAGTCTCCGAGCACCTATGGCCACCTACGGACACCTATCGGCGATGGGCCTTTTGGGCGATTCGATCGATGTCATGAGTGTTCACTTGCGTGCGACATCCATCGGAATCCAACCACTTACAAAGTACCAGGTGTCTTGATGCAGAGTAAGCTCCCATCAGACAAAATCATCTTGATCAACGCCAAGCTGTTTCCCCCTCCCCGACTTTTCTCTTTTGGACGGCCTCTAATGCAGTCGGCCCTGCTCCTTCTGGTTTCGGCCTCAGCGTTGCACTGGGAGCGGACGTTCCTCGGTACTTCAGATTTTGTCATGATGCTGGTCGCTCAATCTATATCCGGTCTTTCATCATCTGTATATCCGATCCAGTTCGGATAAATGATTAGCGCAATTTTATGATCATCTAAGATACGGGTGAAGCTGGGAAAAGACCGAAGGGACTGATTGATAAGACTCTGCGGAGTACGGAGAAGAAGTGCAGCGCTTGTGGCTCCTAGCTCAGCTGAAAGCAGCTTGGTACGCAGTAGGGATAGCAGCTTATTAGAGGTACTAAGACACCGTGGTGATTGATATGGAAATCGAAGAATTTCGCAGAGAAGCCTATGTTGCAACAACTGCAGTAAACACAATAAACATATTGATAGAATCAAAATTTAAGTTATTAAACAATTCATCATGCTACCAGCCATTTTTCAGCCTCTCAAGGTGCCAACTCAGTATGCGTCTTCTTCGGTCCTCTCTCCCGGGTCCCATCAAGCGTTTCACCCCACCAAAACCAGCGCCCCGCGGCTTTACCTCTAACGTCTTCAACACCACATCCTCAAGCCTCAAACTCTCCTGATGCACGCAACCACCCGCAAACGGACTTAGGCCGCGGATCCTCGGCACTAAACCAGCAGCCTCTCGTCAAGCCCATCTCGTATCGCATAGCGTTTCTTTACTCATTGTCTCTCATCGTTCTGCTCCTCGCCTATCAGATCGAGATCCTACCCCACTCACGCATGCGCAAGCCGCAGCCTTGCCAAACGTGACCCATAGCCCGTCCATCACGTTTCAACGATAGAAGAGCACAAAGAGGAGGAATCGTCCACCTCTTGGCGCCATGGAGCAAACCAAGGCCTTGAACGCTTTGGAGGTGCGATTTCCCTTGAATAATCCAGCCTCACCATGGGATCCAATACTAACACTCCCGTCTCTCCAGCCGTTCCTCGCCCTCTCAAAGTCAGCCACCTCCCCCCGAGCCGCTGCCGATCTCGTCACCCGCGCAACCTCCGCCCCAAACACCTTCATCTTCGCCGAGCTCCTCCAGACACCCCAGATCCAGGCCCTAGCAGCCAGCCCGGAATTCACCTCATACCTGACGCTGCTCCAAATCTTCTCCTACGGCTCCTACGGGACATACAATGCCACGCCTGACCTACCCGCATTGAACGACACTCAGATCCTCAAGCTTCGACAGCTCTCGCTGCTGTCCCTCGCTGGCGATCGATCAAGCCTATCATATGATGCGCTGCAGAAAGCTCTAGGCCTCTCCTCGGTCCGAGAGGTGGAGGACCTCGTCATCACTGCCATCTACGCCGGCCTCTTGCACGCCACACTCGATCCCGCTCGCCAGGCCATCCAGGTGTCGAGCATCGCCCCCCTCCGCGACCTCGCTCCTGGCACGATTCCAGACATGATCAACGCCCTGCAGAATTGGGGTGGTCGTTGCCAATCCACCCTTGGGGAGCTGGAGGAGCAGATCAAAAACATTCGTGAAGCCGCCATCACACGGGAGACGGAAAAGCGAGCCTCGGACAAGAAGTTGCAAGGATTGATGGACAGCCTGGGCGAATCGGACAAAGGTGGCGGCAATATGCTATCAGCGTACCAACGGGACAATTTGACTCGCAGAGGCATCGGCAAGCGTACCATTGCTGATCCCTTCGGCACAGCCGCATCCACCGAGTCGATGGATCTTGATGACTTATTGGGGCCAGAAGACCCGGCCAAGAGGGCCAGCAAGAGGAAGCTATAACAAAGGCGAAAGACACAACGTTGACACAATAAGCGGAGCTTGAACTTCCAATGGGATATGAATTTTGATAGTCACGAAAGAATATGATATAATACACGAACCAAAACAGTCACAGGCCATCCTGTGCCCTGATTATTTATAAAGAATAGAAAGTGTTGAGCCCGCAACTCCCAAGCAGTGGCTGATAATACAAATTGCCTAAAATGCAGAAAAAAATAAACAAGTCTAAAAGCTCGCGCCAGAAATCCTTCTTGGTCCCCTTTCTCCCAGGTCTTAAAGTTCAGAAGGAAAATATTCCATCGCCCCAACTTAATCCTATAAAACATTTGTTCGTTACGGTCGTGATGTGAATTAGATGAGTCTTGCTCAAGCCGTACGCACACGGAAATAGCTTGTGTCCAAGACGTTGTGTTGCGTACAAGCCAGTGTGATGCTCAGCACCTCCTGGTGGGAACAAAAAAAGTGACAGACTTTCAGAGTCGCTTGCCTGGGACAAGAATGAATAGGACACACAGTCCGGCATCAATCAGAGTCGTCACAGCCAACACCATGAGTGCTCGCTTCGCCAGAAGGCGACGAACGTAGGGTTCTCGAATGCGAGAGAAATTGAAGGGAGTGTACTCGCTAAATCCAATGAGCGCCAAGATAGGGTCAAGGGAATATTGATATGACGCGAGGAAATACACGCCAATAGTAAATGGAAGAATGAGCTGAAAGTGAGAGAAACATTAGCCTGATATCGCAAAGAGTGAAATAAAGGACAGGCTTACCCAGCATCGAGTTGCTCTAGACTTATCAAGGAAAATAAGGATGAAGGAGGTCCAAAATGCTCCAAACATGGCAACAAGTCCAATAATTAGACGCATGACAAGCGTTGGCGGAATGAGATTGCCCAAGGCCTTCATGCGCAAGAAACCTGGAAACGCGTCTCGTTCCATTGCCTGGAATACGTAGTCCTTAGCCACATCAAAGACTTCCGGGTCATCACGACCATATTCTTCAATAGAGGCTGTAACGTCCTGAGTGATGGATCCAGGCAGAGTGATTTCTCTCTCAGCCCCAGGCATCAAGAACGTGTAAAGAATTTTCTCAGCAGAAGCTCTGATATCTTGCCGGGCAACAGTGTGGGCTGGCGAGTTGGAATCCGTTGCGTGGCTAAACGGAGGGCTGGGTTTTGTGCGATTTGAGCCACTGTGCGTTTGAGGTGACTCGTGGCTCTGATCTTCACGCAAGAAGGCCGACATCTGGGCGTCTTGATCTCTCTCCTTCTCCGTCGCATACATCGACGGCCCAGCCGCACGGTTGTCCATCTCACCGAGATCCATAATCTGAGATGATCGCTTAGATGACTTCTCCAGGTCTGGTGTCGCTATGAGGACTGATCGACGAAGTTCGCGGACATAATGGCGACAAAGTGACATGTGCTGAGCTACATCCAACCTGATCAACCAGTCAGTATTTCATCCGTTGCGCCATCGGATTTATCCTCCGAAAAGCCCATACCAAAAGTCTAGATAATCAACAGATCGCTGCTGGTCTCGCATATAGATGTAGAATGAGAATAGATCGACCGGTGGCAGTGTGCGACGGCTCAGCACCTCGAACAGAGTCGGCAATCTATTGCGCGTCATATCGGGCTGAGGCGTTGTTGACGCCGTGGTATCGCGAGGGTCTTCCATGGTGCACTAGGAGTTTATGGGCGATGATAAAGCGAGCGGAATGTTCAAGGTCGATATAGAAGATTGATCTGCGATTGTCCCGGATTCTCGTGGCTATATCGAGATGTTTGTGCAACAAACAACAGAAGCGCGAGTAGGAAAAAGTCTCCCTGCCTGGGGAGTTTTGCGAGCCTGAGTTGAGGCGATTTGCAGCGACGGGCGGTAATGCGATAGGACAAACAAGCGAGAGAAACAGAGGCTGCCACAAGAGGAGCTTGTAACAGCTCGTTGCCAATGGTGATTGATGGAATGCGGCTGCGATGCGATGGCTTTGAGGCGTATGGAGAAACGGGTCATTAGTCTGGCGCTGGTTTCATTTCCCACTTGGGGCGCAGTTGGAGCCAAAATCGATGCCTCAGGAGAAGACGGCAGATGCGAAGTTGGATCGTCACGTGAATTTCGGTGGGGCCAAACCGCCCACTGCATGATTGGCTCGCTACCCCCACCAGTTGAATTTCGTGCCTGCCCTACGCACAAAGATTTTGTGGAATTTCGCATTTCCGACCTCAACCACCTCTCTCAACGTCCAGACCGTGAAGAGTCGATCCGCAGGTACGAAGCGCACCAAACCTCTCTCCCTCTCAATCCACGGAATCTCTGCCAAACTTTGGTCGCAAGGGAATCTCCAACACTTGCCGCCACGCCGCCTTCAATCCGACCCGAAAGCTGACCGTCAATCAATTCAGAAATGTCGTCAAAGAAGCCTACCCAGCGCTCCGCCATTGCGGACGTGGTTGCCCGCGAGTACACCATCCACATGCACAAGAGAGTACGTCGTATCGAATATCCGGACGAATTGTTGGGAGAAGAAGGAGAAAAGTTGGAAGTTTTGGGAACAAGGATGCTAACGGTTTGCGTGTAAAGCTGCATGGTGTCACTTTCAAGAAGAGGGCTCCCCGTGCCATCAAGGAGATCAAGTCCTTCGCCACCCAGGCCATGGTACGAATCCAATCCCCAACACCAAAGACCCTACGAGGCGCAGTTTGACTGGCCGTGGAACGGACTCGCAAACGTCCTCGCCGATGGACCGAACAAAATAGCATTTGCTAACTCTCTTTCCACAACAGGGTACCACTGACGTCCGGATCGACCCCCAGCTCAACAAGAAGGTCTGGGAGCAGGGTGTCAAGGGTGTTGCTTACAGAATCCGAGTCCGAATCTCCCGACGACGAAACGATGAGGAGGGTGCCAAGGAGAAGCTGTACAGCTACGTTCAGGCTGTCAACGTCAAGAACCCCAAGGGCCTTGCGACTGAGGTCGTTGAGGAGTAAAGAAAATTTGTTTCTCTTTGGGAATGGTTCTGGGGTGGCATGGCATTACGGAGTTGCAACCGGCTCTTCTAGCTTTTCACGCTGAAAATAAAAGACGGCAATGTGATCAACAAAGGTTTTTTTTTATTCCACAACAAACCTCGCCCCTGCGATAATGGCCGGCGGTAGAGGGTCCCTGACTGCTTCAGAAGGGAGAGTGACAGGGAAAACAGCCTGGTGAGGCGGTGATTGGTCATGATTTGTTTCGACAGGTTCTATTATATGTTGTAACCGGTCATGCGCTTGTGGAAGGGGCAGGTAGCCCTCCTTTCCCAGCTCTGGCTGTGGAAATGCAAAATACACCCAAATACCCTTTCAAAAACGACCGAATCGTGCCCCAAAGACTCCAAATACCCGTAAACGTAAAATCATAAAAATCTGCACGCTATGAATCCCTTTACTCCTCCTCAATGTCGCGATGTCGTCCCAACACCTTCTTCTTGAACTCTTCCATATCCTTGTCCCACAACTCTGCTGCCTCGCCGTTCAATGGGGATGCGCTGTAGAAACATCAGTTAGCGTCGCCTTTCCTTTGCTCGTCATGTCCGCGGATCTACATACTTGTTGGGCTCGCCGAGTAAGCTCTGCAGACTCAGCAGAACGGTCTGAATGTTGTATGCGGCAGTCCACTTGTCCTTGAGAATGTCAAGACAGATGCGACCAGAGAAATCGACGTTGGGGTGGTAGATGGGCGTCTTGAAGAGGACCGTCGGCGCGGCATAAGGATAGTTTGAAGGAAACGCGAAGCTCAGCTTGAACGTGAGTCCGGAATAAGGTGTATCGTCGGGGCCCTCGATGGTGGCGGTCCACGACATAAGGTTGCCGTCGGCAGAGGGGAATGCGGAGATACCGGGTGCTGGCGATGTCATGAGAGTCATCAGCTCGGTCTGAAGCCTATTGAGAATATGTTAACACTTAAACGAGGCTGACATCATTACCCCAAAGGATTAATACCGTTTGGTGACGCTCTGCGAATCGGGACCCTTGCGAGCGGCATTGAGCTTGGTGGCCTGGACGCTGCCAGGAGCAGAGTTCTGGTTATCCTCGGTATAATCCATTGTAAACAAAAAAACAGTTTATCTTGCGGAGATGGATGAATGAGTGGTTCTCGAAAGTGATAAAAGATGGTCCAAGTACACAAGTCGAACAGAAAGCCTCTTTGCAAGAGAATACCGGGGAAGAAAAAAAGGTTGAAAGTCAAGAAAGGGGAGGATATGCAAACAAGCGGTAGCGTTCCGCGTTGGGCAATAATGGGACGTCTTCAGAAGTACTCCCAAAAGACTGCGGGATGAAGTGCTGATTGTTACCCAATAAGGTAGGAGGGTGGTGGTTGATTTAAAACGTCGTTAGGGAAAAGCTGCCTGAAGATGAAAAGAAATAATACACGGCAAGCAGGGTCGAGGCCACGAAACAGGGATGAGGGTGCTATAGACAAAGAATGGATGGGAAAAGGTCAAGATCGACTGAGAAGAGGGAAAAAACATTAGGTTGTTGTTTAAGACACGCTTGTTGCCGGTCAGCCTGAAAAAAACAACCGCCTAGCCAGAAGCCTAATCTTGCAGGCTTCCAAGGGCTTGTTCAGTGAACGACGACCGCTGTACGGCCGGTGGGCCCTGTTTGCCGCAGCAACGCCCGCTAAGATGGAGCTGATAACCAATCGTTTGATAAAGTTCACGAAACAATGAAAGTCTGACCTCTTTACACGGTTGAGCGCGACGGGACACGCGATCATTAACAATCCAAAAGAAACTACCGCCTTATAGTGCTTCAGCAATTGTTACCGAATAACGCTTGAATTGGCCTTGTTTAATCCATCCCCTTTATTCTTCGATTTTTCTTTGTCAATTTTTTCTTTTTGTTGTATATGTTTGGTCGGAAAAAAGAGCTACAGCCTCGAAACAAGTTTCACTAATAGACATCATGGTGAGTGATGCTTTCATCCGTGCACGTCTCACAAAGCTTCGGTCCAGCGCCCTTGCGAAATCCGAGCCATCAGTCACTCAAATTCATCTGAACCTGGCTGACTCCCTTGTAGTCGCAACTCGATCCATTACCAAAGGAACTGCCCTTTCGAATCATATCCAAAACTGTTGGCCGTGGTGCCTATGCTTCGTATGCACGCTCTCTTCACCCCTCACCACCCAAATCTCTCATTCACATAACATTTTAAAATCAATATTAACACTAATATCTCAAATTGAATCAGAATAAAAAAAGCCATTCCGTTAGATTCTTCAAGTCCAGTATTCGCTGTCAAGCTCATACACAAGGGATACGCCACTAAGCATGGCCGCATCTCCGCAAAGCAGCTTGCCATGGAGGTCTCCCTGCATTCCCATATAGGCCAGCATCCCAATGTCATCGAGTGGTTCGCCTCGGGAGAAGACTCAATCTGGCGATGGATAGCCATGGAGTATGCAGAGGGCGGTGATCTTTTCGACAAGATCGAGGCAGATGTCGGCGTCCGGGAGGACATTGCACAAATTTACTTCCTTCAGTTGGTTGGCGGTGTGAGCTTCATGCACTCCAAGGGCGTGGCACACCGGGACCTTAAGCCAGAGAATATCCTCCTGTCACAAGATGGAAGCCTGAAGCTGGCAGATTTTGGAATGGCCACTATGTTTGAGTACAAGGGCCAGCGCAAAACCAGCTCAACGCTGTGTGGCAGCCCGCCATATATCGCTCCCGAGATTCTCGCTTGTGGGAGGGTGGATAAAAGGGCTCCGAACACGGCCAAGTATTCACCAGACCTCGTCGATATCTGGTCGTGTGGAGTCATCCTCTTTGTTTTGCTCGTCGGCAACACGCCATGGGATGAGCCATCGTCCACAAGTTGGGAGTTTGGCGAGTACGTGAAGACGTCAGGGAAGAGCTCAGACCCGCTTTGGGGAAGAATACCTCCAGAGGCCCTCTCCCTCCTCAGGGGCATGATGTCCATTGATCCACAGAAACGCTTCACCTTTGCTCAGATACGGCAGCATCCTTGGTACACGCGCCATAACTCCTTGCTCACTGCTGATGGAAGGATTTCCGATCCCATCGTCCTGGCGACTAAGATGCTAGAAAACCTGCGTATCGACCTCAACCAGATACCTCCGCTCAACTACCTCCCGGCATCCCACGATCCCACTGTGGACTCTGGACTCAATGCTGGTCGGTTCTCGTCCACGCAGCCGGAAGCTCTAGTAACCCCTATCGCCGACAAAGACTGGGATTGGGAGGCTCCTGTCCTCCGCTCTAGGGCTCAACCTTCTTCTATGCCTACAGGGACTTCCAGCGCTCGTCGTATGCTATTCGACTCCCTTGCGGATGAGCCGTCCATGTCGCAATTCTCGCAAGTCCCCGGACCATCCATGTCGCTCACACAACAGGCCCAGCGGTTCCGTGACATTTGCCCTCCCGAATCCCTCACCCGCTTCTTCTCGCACGTGCTGCTTCACACATTGTACAGATGCTCAGCGACGCGCTGCATCAGCTGAACGTGCCTCTGGCACCTGTCACGCCGAATCCATATGGCAGCCCGGTAGTTACCCTCAAAGTTCGTGCTATCGACGGACGCCGGCAGAGCCTGCACGGGGAAATCTGCGTAGACAAACAACCGCTTGCAGATGGCTTCGAGGTGCTAGATATTCGGTTCGTCAAGATCAAGGGAGACCCGCTAGAGTGGCGGCGATTCTTCAAAAAGGTGGTAGTACTTTGCAAGGATGGGGTCTATGTCCCGGAAGCTTAGGAGTGTACGGGACAGCTGTTTTCTCACAATGAGGATATAATTAAGAGGTCGCCTAGGCCGGTTGTGAATCTTCCTGGATAGCACGCATTGTATTTATGTATGTATGAACATGAAGGCATGAAAGAAAATAATGATGAGATTACCATTCGTATAATTGGTTGTATGCGCAGCCCCAACCCGTGGTCATTGTATTCGTAGCCTTGTCTATTTTTCCTTTTTTGCCTCAATCTGTTGGTATAGGAGTCTCGTTGGGTCCATCCGTCTCATTAGCTTGATCTTGCCACTCAAAAGCTAAGCAATCAGTTAGCACTCTAATACAGATACTCTCACCAGCATTCAGAACGAGAAGAAAGATACGTACGCTGTCGACACATAGGGCATTGTCCCTTTGCCGACTCCTGCTTAATCCACTCCATGATGCAGTGCTACATTCACGTCAGTCCTACCAATCCTCTTGAAGCACCAGCAGAAAAACCACCAACCATGTGAAAACTATGGCCACATTTTCCAGATACTATCAAGAGCAGTTAGCGCGTCACTTCATCGCAACTACACTTCGAGAGATAATAAAAATAAACTCACAAAGGCTACAGTCGTCGCCGGGATACTTGCACGTAGGACACGTCCCGTCAAAGTGCACCTGACAGATACCGCAGACGTCGTCCTCGGGGATATCCCACTGCCATGTTGCGACGGAATTCCATTCTTTGATGGTGACTTTCATAGTGCAGATTTTTAGATGCCCCCTTTATGAAGGGAGAGGAATTGCTCACAGCATGGATAGGTCGTGATGCACAGGGGCTGTTGTGTTGTTGAAGACGTGATGGAGTTTGTGTTGCCTGGGGGAGAATTGTATGTACCTTGCTGGCTCTAGGGTAACAGCGTCATGACTAAGCTCAGACTGACTTACAAAACTCGAGGCTCAGTACTTGAGTTGGCAAATGTTATATCTTGAAAGGGATCATATTCATTTAATTGGCTGTGATAAACTTTTGTCTACTTAAATACATGACATTCTAGTTAGTCTTGGTATGTTCCATTGATGCCATCAATTCTTCTCTTGTAAGCCACCCAACCCAAACTAACACTCCCGGGCCACCAAGGCAGCCAATGACAATAGAAGAGAGCAAGATTCGAGGCCAAGATAGTTGACAAATTCCTGCACTCTTCAGGTCTCCAAGATGGTACGCTAACCAAAGCAAGACTGATGTAAAAGAGGTGATGAAGTCATACTGAAAGATGCTAGTGAGCGACGTCGGCGTGTCCTTGGGAAGCTCGATGAAATATCTTGGTATCAACGCCTCCGATACAGACAGAGGGGAGAAGAGAAGCATATACCAGTATGATATGGTGCTGAGCGTTATCATGGCTCCTCCGATGACGCGGGTACCTGTCTTATTACGGCGTTGGACAGCTTCTGCGTTGTCATCAAGGAACGGCCTTATCACACTTGATAGTGTAAAAAGGAGTATTGAGGCCCATAGCGGGTAAAGTTGCCATATCCAATTCGCCAAGTGTCTAGTTTCAAAATCGGGATGGAACAGAGAGACGAGATGAGGAATATAGTACACCACGAGCAGCGTTGGAAGAATAGCAAGCACACCCGCTCCGTCAATCAGTCGGGCACTAGCGGTAGAATACTTCTTCAACGGAGAAAAGACGTAGAAAAAGTAAAAGTATAAAGGTGCAATGTTTCCCACAGTCACAAATTGGGCGAGAAACAGGGGCACGGCAAATCTGTTCAGGACACATATAGGTCAGCAAGAGTATGAATGAACATTGGGTCAAGCCCGTCCTCACGTCTGGAAGAAAGTCCCCCTGTTGGCGGTTCTTAAAGACTCGAGCATCCACAAGGCAGTGAGGCCAGCATAGTCAGTGAGAAAAACGACACACTGCCACCACATTCTTGTGTCGTCGTGGAAGATTAGCTGGCAAAAAGTAATTGCAACTTGAGTAATTGCATCGTCAAGACCTGGGACTCCGTACAAGCCCTTCAAGATGGGAACACTAGTTCCATTCTGAAGGGTATATAGTCCTCGAAGGTGAGCATCGTCGATGAAGGGCCCAGGCACAACTGTCATGGTTGCTAGGACTCGCACCATGACAGCCAGTGGTAACACAATGGGCAGGGCGTACAGCGCCCGACTCAGAGCCATGGTGCTATATTGATCTGCGTCGATGAGTACGATGGATGTATCTTAGTACAGTCAAGTGATGGATCAGCATAAGAAAGCTATGCAACCATCAATAATAATAATCAATCGTCAGGCTTTAGCGAACAAACGCCACCAAGGGCTTGAAATTGGCGCGTGAGTGCATGATGATGCCAGCGACAGCGAGGGGAAATTCGGGGCCGTTGAACCGCCCGTTGTCGTGCATGCAGCAGCAGCTTATCGCAAATGTCATGCATGGTCCAAGCTCCTCCCCCACTAAGCGCCAAAATCAACCTTTCGCAACTCTCTGGGCCCATGATCCAATCCAATCCAAACCTCATCTCCACCAAAAAACATCTATTCAATGGCTGCGCTGCCAGTCGCTTGAGGTCGGGCCATCGAGATTAGCTGGACGAGGCGTGCATAAAGCAAGCTTGACCATCGGCGCAGCTCTGAAGCACAACTATCCAGATCGACCGAACGACCACAGGCGACAACAGCTGATCGTCTCACGCGGCCAAAAGCGCTAAATCGCAACACACATCATCCTCGATGGCCTCTGTTGTTGCTGGCCAATCTGCTCGGATTGGCCTTTCCAGACTGGGCAACCGCTTTCTGCGGACCAGCATGTCGACCAGACGCAGTCTCTCGTCCTACCTGGTCACTCCCAAGGAGCTTCACGAGGCCCTGAAGAAGAACCCCCCGTCTCCGATCAGTCCCGATCCCCGAGTGATTCCCCTGTGCGCCGCCTGGTTCCTTCCCAACGATGAGAGAACCGGCATCCAGGTCTTCCGCGAGCAGCGTATCCCAAAGGCCCGCTTCTTTGACCTGGACAAGGCCATCGACAAGCGCAGCCCATACCCTCACATGCTGCCGGATGCCAAAGGCTTCGCAGCTGCTATGAGCGAATTGGGTATCCGACGAGAGGATGTTGTTGTTGTCTACGACACAAAGGAGCTCGGAATCTTTAGTGCTCCTCGCGTAGCATGGACATTCAGGGCGTTTGGCCACCCCAAGGTGCACATCTTGAACAACTTCAAGCAGTGGGTTGCTGAGGGGCTGCCCACCGAGTCCGGAGAGCTATACAACGTCGAGTGCAACCCGTATCCCATCCCGGAGCTTGCATCGGAGAGAGTTGCTAGCTTTGAGGAGGTCAGAGAAGTGGTCTTGGACTCCAACAAGGAGGGAGCAGAAGGTATCCAGATCTTGGACGCGAGACCCAATGGTCGGTTTACGGGCAAGGACCCAGAGCCCCGCGAGGGCCTATCCTCTGGCCACATGCCAGGATCCATCAGCGTTCCGTTCAGCGCCCTCCTCGATCCAGAAACAAAGGCTTTCCTTCCCGCAGATAAGCTGAAACAGCTGTTTGAGGAGAAGGGAATTGACCCCAGCAAGCCCATCATCTCAACCTGCGGAACTGGCGTTACAGCCTGTGCCATCGATACTGCTCTGGAAGCAGCAGGGTACCCCAACGCCAGAAGGGTTTATGATGGTAGTTGGACGTAAGTAGTCCCGTGTTTTTCCAGGAGATACTGGATGATCGACTAACAGAGAAATAGGGAATGGGCTCAGCGAGTTCAGCCATCGGAGAATTTGATCGTCAAGTCGGAGTAGGGAGACTTTTGTACAGCTTGCTGTCGATTTATTTGAGCCACGATACCCTCCCTTTTCTTTTTTTATGATTACTACGCCCCTCAGGCCGTGTACGAATATTGAATTACGGAGTCTCTCCAGCTCGTGTTTGTTCTCTGCTTTGTGCGATATCGTGGTCTCAGCCATCTCAGCTTTTCATGCCAACCTATCTATCTGGTGAAACTCAGTGTACGTGGCGCGGCCAAAACAAAATTGTGTCAACAGAATTAGCAAGTTTCCACTTTTGCCCTTTCTTTTCCTCGCGTCTAGTGATGTTGGAACCAATCGGTCAAGCTTTGTTTTCCCATTTTCAATCTTTCTCGTTTCCACTGAGACCCTGAAGACGCGAAAACATACAATATCAGTGCTGACTCACCGAGGTGAGCCTTATTCAGCATCTCGGTGACAGCCACACCGACCCACATGTTTTTCGCCTAACAATTGAGGCAGCGACCCACAGGTCTTTGTTTAGGGCTCGCCTAACCCAGACCACACCCGTAAAAATTCCCAAGCTGTACTAGACCCCGCCAGCGAAAAAGTTCCCCCAGTACGAGGGCCACAACTCGAGCAAATACAACATCAGGGCCGATCCTGCGCATCGTCAAATCCCGACTCCAAGTCCCTCGCCCAACAAACAACAACTCCAGAACTTCACAATGGCTGATCGCGGCGGAGCTCGTGGCGGTGGTTTTGCTTCTCGGGGCGGTGCCCGTGGTGGTGATCGTGGTGGCCGTGGTCGTGGCCGTGGCCGTGGTCGCCGTGGCGGCAAGTCTGAGGAGAAGGAGTGGCAGCCCGTCACCAAGCTGGGCCGTCTCGTCAAGGCTGGCAAGATCAACAGCATGGAGGAGATCTACCTGCACTCTCTGCCCATCAAGGAGTACCAGATTGTCGACCAGTTCCTCCCCAAGCTGAAGGATGAGGTCATGAAGGTGCGGATTGCCTCCTTTTCGGCCCCTTTTTAAGGGTTCAATTCTTGCGAAGGCTCCTCTCAGAGGATGGGATGGAAGCGTATAGCGGAATTTTGAGCGAAAGCGCTTCAAAAATGGATAGTTGCGCTAACTAGATGTCTTTTTCACGAATTACAGATCAAGCCCGTCCAGAAGCAGACCCGTGCCGGTCAGCGCACCCGATTCAAGGCCATCGTCATCATTGGTGACTCCGAGGGCCACGTCGGTCTCGGAATCAAGACCTCCAAGGAAGTCGCCACTGCTATCCGTGCCGCCATCATCATCGCCAAGCTGAGCGTCATCCCCGTCCGAAGAGGATACTGGGGCTCCAACCTCGGTCTGCCTCACTCCCTGCCCTGCAAGGAGTCCGGCAAGTGCGGTTCCGTCACTGTCCGAGTAAGCTTCACCCAATCCATCGGTTACGTTTGAAAGAATTCGGTAGGAATGGTTCATTGACATAACTTCTCCAATAGCTGATCCCTGCCCCCCGTGGTACCGGTATCGTCGCCTCCCCCGCTGTCAAGCGATTCCTCCAGCTCGCCGGTGTTGAGGATGCCTACTCTTCATCCGCCGGTTCCACCAAGACCCTCGAGAACACCCTCAAGGCCACCTTCTCCGCCGTCTCCAACACCTACGGCTTCCTGACCCCCAACCTGTGGAAGGAGACGAAGCTGATCCGATCTCCCCTGGAGGAGTTCTCCGATACCCTGAGGGACGGCAAGCGATACTAGAGAATGGGGGTTGTGCAGTGGTGAGGACTGGAAACGGTGCGCGGAGTCACGATACAACTTGTGTTTCATTGCATGGTTTGGCCGGTTTAGGACTTTCGGACATGAGCGTCATGAGGATATAAAATGGCCATGATCTGGAATGAGAAAATAAAAATTTTCAACTGGCGTTGCTTTCTTTCAATATTGCGCCTAACAACGTGCCTTTGGTGACTGGTGTGAATTTTATCGCTTTTTATTGACTTTTTTCGCAGCTTGTTTTAATCTTCTAATCTGAAATTGTTAAACCACAGCAAACCAGATTCTCTATTACTCCGAATATTCTCAGACCGATTTATAGTACACCCAATCTACAACAGCAATCACCGTCCCTTTGCCGGTTTTACGTATTCAACCCTGGGCTCATCAACCTCCATCACATCTCCCAAGCGTCCTTCGCCCTGTATCCGCGTCTCGGGGATATAAAACGTAATCTGACCTTCTTCCAGGGACGAACTCTGAGACTCCATCGTAAAGATATTGGGCTCTCTACGGGGGTTTTTCTCGCCTCTCGCTATTGCGAACAAATCACGTTCTTCTTCCACCTCTCGTTGCGGTCCCACGATACGTCGTCTTTTTGCCGGTCGACTTCGAGGAATCAAGTGTCGAGGCACAGGCGGCAACCCGAAATCTTCGGCAGAAGCAGCAACACGCCCATCAGGGATGGTAGGAGAGCCAAAAACGGCTTCTTTGATAACATCTCCCCATGTGCGCTTTCTCGACGGCGGCGCGAGTCCTGTGTGTTTCAAAAGTGTCAGTCCATACTGCTCTTGATCCCTTGTTCTTGAGGATCAATTTCTTGATTTGGGATGAAAACTTACTCTTCTTCATTCTGGCTTCAAACTCGCTCCGTTGAAACGGCGTGTCTCCCATCCAAAACTCTTCTCTCCCAGGCACAAACTTGTGTCTGTCCTCCGCCCTTTTCCAAAACGGCATCTCGGCAGCTTCCTCCAACTCCTCGGCCAAAGAAGCTACATCTTCCCCAATATCAGCAGCCGCCGCCTCATCACCTGAAGCCTTTCTTCTCGCTGAACCCCTGGACCGAATCACTCTTTGTCTGCTCTCAGACTGCCAGTGCACCGGCCAGTTATTAATGTCCCAAAACATATGCACGGGCTTCTTTCTCGAGGGATGACCAAACGTCCAGACCGGCTCGCGGCGCATGGTGGATTTCTGCTTTTGCTCTGCGAGGGCATCTTGTTTCTTTTCTTCCTCGGCTTCTTCTTTCTGGAGCTGGACTTTGAGAGCCTGCACACGAGATTTCTTGGTTTCGTCATCGAGATTGCTGTCGTTCAATATCTCTGCCGTCTTTTCTGAGAGCCGCTTCCGCCAGACGGTTGGATCTGCGACCTTGTATCTCGTGACGTAGCTGTTATATGGTAGATGCAGCGGCCATATCATCGTCTTGTTCTCATGTGCCTCGCGCAAAAGATTCTTGCGAACAAATTCACAGGCTTCTTTGCTCTCGGGCCACTCTTTTTGTGTCCAGGCCTCTCTATGCTCATTATATGCATCCGGGTCAGCAATCTTGACTACGTCGGGATATGTCATGGTAATGCGCCAGGAGCTTGTATTAGCAGGATTCGTAGCCGGATCGTTGGGACGTTTCTCTGTGTCTTGTTCCCAGTAAGTGATTATCTCGTCAAGAAAGTTGCGGTTGTACTCTTGTGTCTCGGGATCGCTCAACTTCTTCTCGTTTTCCTCGTGCCTAGCTTGAAGTTCCCTGAGCGTCTTTCCGAGACGGTAGCCCAGACAGAGGAAGAAGTTGGTCGTCTTCTCGCACCATTCGGGATTTCTCACTGGGTTCTCTATGAATTCGTGGAGAGATAGAACGTCTTCTCTTCGAGGCATGCCCCAGGGATGGGTGTGGAAATCCTCAGTCGATGCGGACCCGATTCCCTCAGTCGAGGTCACACTTGTGTCGTATTGGATCTGGTCCATGTCCTCGCTTTGAGGGCTGGCACACGAGTTGTTGGGAGCAAGTGTCTCTTCTTCCGGGAACAGCTGCGTCTGAGACTCAGGCTCTGGCCATCTAACCAAATCCTCAGGGTGAAATTCCGTCTCTGGCCTTCCAAACATCCACTCTCCTGTCACCTCATTCTTGTAAAGCCTACTGTTGTTAGTCTCTGCTCTACAGCCATGAACATTGAGAAAGGAAACTCACTTTATGATCCTCAAGTCGCGCAGCTTTGGTGCCAGCTGCTTCACATCCTTCTCCGTAAACTCATATCTCTTCACCTTTCCACCACATGTGACATTCAGTTCCTTCAAGAACTTCTCCATCGTCTTAGGCTCTGTGTCCCTGAACAGCGAAAATGGATCGATATCCTGCATCATCTGCGTCACTCTGGACACCATAATCTCTCCTCGCTTTCCAACAGATTCTCCCAGCTCCAGTGGGCGATTCCTCGAAGGCTGGCAGATGTACTCTAGCCACGCCGCCTCCGATGGCCGCAAATTGCCAATGGCAAAAGTGACACCACCATCAGCTGTTTCAAGTTCATGCTCGCTGAACCTCAAATCCATTTCATTCGTAATCGGTTCCGCTGCCAGGCCGGTATTGACAGCTTCCAATAGCCCTATGATGAAGTCTCGAGGAGCTCGATTCTTCGCCCGTTTGAGACCTTGGAGAATCTTCTGGCAACGCCGCAGGAACTTGTACGTCCTGCTCATATCGCGATCCATCAGATCCGGCAACACAGGGCCCTTCCAATTCCGCGGGAGCTCCATGATGGGGTTGTCGCTTCTCAGCAATCTCTTATGGTCATATGATTCCTTAATGGCGTGCTCCCTCGTCCACTCTGCCCAGCGCTGCTCTTCCTTTTTAAACCACTGGTAGGCTCTGGTATAAGCCCAAGGATCTCGCGACTCTTTCACGGGGGGATCTGCAAACATCTTGTGAGGGTAGATAATTCCCATGTCCAGCTTCTTCTCGACGGGAGGCTCAGGGAGAGTGAGAACCCGCTTAGTCTCGCACATTTTTAGATTCTCGCCGTGGTTGAAGATGTTGAGACACTGCTGCAGCGCTGCCCGCTTGCCGCCACGAAACTGCGCAAATGCTTCCAGGGCCTCCCTATTGACTCGCAAGATGCTGTCGTGACTCTGATGCGGCGGATGAAGGTCGTCTTTGCTGGCCAGGAATCTTGCTGTCTTCACGACGCCGCCCTTCATGCAGTCTTCGTACGTTTGATTCTCGCACGCTGCAAGGTTTGCTGGTACTGTGGTGGCAGCAAACGGGCTGGCCGCCCAGAACTTTTCGCTATCATTCCTATATGGCTCGAGATAGTCTCTTCTCAGGACATCGGCCGACATCTCATACTGCCGGTCATGCACGCTCGCCACATCGAAGTGAAGGAGACGTCGAGGGCCCGGCATATCACGCTGCACACCGCTCCCACCGCGAAACGCAATGATGGAGCCTGGAACTTGGGGCAGTCTCGTGCTCTGTTCTGGCAACAAGTCTGTTGGAGGGTCGACGATGAGCTCCGGTTTTTCGTAATAGTAGTTTTCAAATATCTGGTGAACTCGCTGCATGTTGATGGCTTCTTCAAGATCGTGGATCCAGTCTTCGCCTTGCCAAATGGATTTCAGGTAGCCAAAGTACTCTTTCAACTCTGCAAATTTGCGCTGCCAGTCCACCGTGCGATCGGTATCTTCGTCGGCAAGAAAGTTCTTGGCCCGAGCCAGTTGGATCCTGGGTCCCTGGATGTAAAATCCCTTGTAAGGCCGTAGCTGCAAATCGTCGGGCGTTAGGGAAATTCCAGGTCGTTGTGCTGTGTCTTCCACGATCTCATCTTCAAGGCTGATACTATCTCCATCTTCATCTGCGTTCTCTTCTGAGTTGGGTGACCCAATAGTCATCTCAATCTCCAGCTCGATCCCAGATTTGGCAGGAAGCTGACCAAATATCTTCTTCTGAAACTTCTCTTGATGTCTTTGTGAGATGTCTGATATGTTGGCAAGGCATTCGGCAAAGGCCGCCTTGGGTTGTGGTAGCATGTTTGGTGCCTCTTGGCTGATCTTTCTGCCCTCCATACTTAGGATGGTGTCCATATGTTGGTACATTCTCTCCGCGACTTCGAGCTCCTGAAGTGAGAATGACCATGCGGTGGCCAAACTGCCGTTTAAATCATTGTGTAGCGGATCGAAAGCGTTGAAAGCATCCATGCACTCGGATAATGCGTCTTTTGATGCCACGATTGGTGAAGCTGCTGCAGGAGCTCCTTCCTCCAAGGCTACCGTGTTCTCGGCATCTCTGTTCTCTTTATATCATATTAGCCTTTTCATCTCTGTGAGGGCGATGGATTTTGCTTTACCTCTTGCAATTGGCAGCCAGCTCACACTATCTATTTTCGTTGAATGTGTGCTTTGAGACGCTCCGTCGGAGGATGATGTTGTTGTTTGGCCTGCGCCTTCATCACCAATGCCAGAGTTGCCTGAATTTTGGTCCTCGAGGTATGAATATCGACCGCCAAATAGTTGTGAGAATAGTCGACGACAGCGAGGATGCTCTTGTAAAAAGCCGTCCAAAACACGGTCTTTCACGATAAGATTCAGTCGTTGTAAGAGGTCACCTGGCTTTCCAGAGGCGCCCAATTGTCGTACTTCTGACGGCAAGTTGTGTAAATTCTGTGAAAAGATGGTTCCTATCTTCTCTATACACCGAAATAATGTTAGATTTGACGTCCAGATACAGGCCAACGAAACGGCTGACTCACCAAGAATGTCTTCGACGTGGTCCAAAAGTTCGAGCTGTAGAATATCCTCTGTTTCATCTTCTGCTCTCGTGGATATTTCAAATGTAATGATCGGGTCCGATGAGTCAAGCTCCATTTCTTGCACCTCGGTGCATGATGCGAGGGTCGACATTGTGGGATATTGTGAGTTGTTCGAGTATCGACTGTGAGCTTTCTTCTGCACGTCCAATTCGCGATAAACGTTAGAATGAAGAGAGAAGATTGATCAACCATGAATTTAGTCTTCATTACTTGCGGGATCCTGCCTAATAGACTATTTTCGACGATGGTAAGTCATTCTTTGTTTGCCTATTCCGGACATTACGGGAGCACAAAGGAGCTTTGGGATATCTAAATTCGGTCACAAACCCTATTTTTGGTTCTTCGTTATATTGGCACATGAGGCAACAGAAATATAGTATTCCAGAAGCCTGGGATTCATTGTTTCGGTGCTTTACTCTACCAGCACAGCTCTTGTCTTGGCCATGTGCTATATTTAACCCCGTACGACTCAGAGGGCATCAATCTCACCAAACAAAGCATATATGTACTTCTTTAGTGTTGTGCTGCCAACATTGCATGAGCCTCAATTTTCAGCTTCTCAAATGCATGTATATTCGCTAACATGGCATGAGTTTACACAGCCGTCATCTCTCTAATACTGATGTCTCATCGTGAACTTTAGACATTTTGCACTATTATACTGAACATGCATCATTTCACAGCACAACTTATTCATCAATTGCACAATTTATTCTTCTAGTTCACACGTCCTTTCAAAAAGTTTCCACCAATTAGAATCATGCCGCGGTACAAGTAACCGCACGTGGCAACGGCGCATCACGAAAATCCATCACTCGTACATCTCCAGGGTAACTCACTTACACCACAGCAACACCATCAACACCGTTGTGATATCTTGGAAGAGCTCACCTAACAGACAATCAAAGCACACCCAGAGACACCCAGCCCCATCCCCCAACTGTCCAATCCACATCATAGCCAGAATCAAGCACAAAGCAACATCCCCCTCCAGCCACTTACTAAAAACCTCCTCACACAAAGAAAAAATAGCGTCCATCCACCTTAACCCAATATCACATACCTTCAAACCTCAAAAGAAAAAAGCACAGATCTCACGCTCAAACCAACCCCTACATCCAACCAACCATCCTTGTTCCCAATACATCCCCTACATACAAACCCTCCACCCTCAAACGCAAACCAAAAAAAACCTCAACATGAAAGCCCTTTCCAAACCCAACCTCGTTTCGTTTCATCTCATGACCACCCGTGCATACTCTCTTGTTTGCCTTTGTTTCCAATATTTGCTCTCCTTTTACAACTAACGAACCCCCCACATGCAAACCCAACCTTCTTTTTCTTCTTTTTCGCCTTCCTTTTGTTTGTTCCCACCAGCCAACCTCTTCCGTCAATCAGCTTCTCAGAGTCCCTCCCTCTCCCTCACCCCTTTTTCAACACTAAACTCACCACCAACCTCACCAATTTTCTCCCAAAAGCAAACAAAAGAAAAACCAATAAATCCCAACCACCAAAAAGAAAGGAAAAAGAAAAAATCAATAATTCCCAACCACCAAAAAACCTCACACAATTCCCCTTCCTCTATCTTCTCCCTTCCAACATCTCACTGCATACTCTGTACATTGTATGCAGCTGTAAATGACACCCGCTTTGCACCTCCCGCTTGTAGACTAGCTTAGTCAACCTCTCACGAACATTCCCCCGAATTTGTCCTTCCATCAAATCAGATTCACCACTTGCGCATTCTTGGCGCATACCAACGGCCCGGCTCCCCAAATTCGCCGAGATTAAAGTGTGTTAGGTAGTCTGTAGAGAGAAAGAAGAGATGTGTTGGAGAGGGAATAGAGAGTCTCGTCACCTGTGATACCAACTAGGTACTCGTACAGTCCAAGTCGCATTTCGACTTACATGTAAATCTCCTTACGGGTTCCATGGAGTTGGCATCAATCATGGCATCAACATCACCACTTTACATAGCATGGAGCAAACGATATTCTCGTCATCACTCGCCAGTGCAGGCGAGAAAGATTACCATACAACTAGCTGTACCACGTTACATACAAGATGGGCCAAACAGGCGCCTACCACTTGTCCAAGAACCACTAAAGCACACGCACTGCTTCAAAGAACTTTTACTTCTTTTTTTTGTGCCTGTTCGCACTACCTTATATGTACAGGCCGAGGGGTATTTGAGAGGCTAACCTTTCAATGCCGCCTTCAATCGACCAAATAGGCGGCAAAGCACTCTGTCCAATCCCTTCTTTCCGGAAGAGAGCGATGGGTATCACTGCGCCTGAGCGCTATTCCGTCCGCCGTTTCCCATCTGCTGTTCGAAAGAATTATACACCAATATTGCCTTGCTTGCATGCAGCAAGGCTCATGTTTCCTCCCATATGCCAAGTAGAGATTAGATCCGAAAGTCGAGTGAAAAAGTAAAAAAATAAAAACTTTCGGCTGCTTCTTTGCTCCCCCCTCCGCTCCGTGGTATCCTTGACTTTTTTCTCTTCAGGGGCCACTTTGCATTCTTTAGTGTTCCTTTCCGTTCCCCCATCTCAAGGCTGGCCAAATTCCCCCTTCAACTCCTCTATCCCCTCAAATAATATATCCACCACAAAGGTAGAACCCCCTTTCTATCGGGGGCTCCCGCAACTCCTGGATAAGCATGGTACCATACCCGTGGAAACCACACACAGTGCCCAGAAGCGCAGAAACTGAAAATGAAATAAAAAACGACTCGAGGAAAATTGGGTATGATCCGCGTTCCATTTTTTGGTGCCATGAAGACTTGCTGAAAATTTGATTGCGAAATAAATGAATAAAAAAGACTAGAAAAATAAGGGATTAAAATCAATCGCTAAATGCCATGACGTAGATATGAGACAGATCATTCTGAGAGTGACTATCAGGTTGAATGTGATTGCTTGGAAGAGGTGTGAGTCCAAAGCCATGACCTCGAAGTTTGAAACATGAACATCCCCTCCCACCCATAAGCAAATATGGACAAGAGGGAAGAGAAGAAGCGGTGTACTTGAATTAATCGACGACTATGCCAAACGTATGCGCCACCAAGGCTCCTATTGCTGGTGGATTCCATGCTGGTTCACAAAAGCGGCGTACTGCTGCACGTGCTGGGGATATGAAGAAGAATGGCTCTGGGGGGTTGGCGTAACGGGACATCGGGGCGGCAGTTGGTGGTACGAGTCCACCTTTGCCGTGTTTCCGTAAGCGTTGTCGGGAGTAATGGGAGGCGTCAGGTAACCGTCGAAACCGGTAGCAGCGCCGTGGCCATGGCCCTTCTGGGGAGTGCTGTAGATGTCGGCGTGTCTTGAAGGAGGCTCGGCGGGAGGAGACTGGGGGCCGGCCTGGCGCCTGGCCATCGCAGCCTGCTCGGCCATGAAGTCGGCCAGCTTCTGTGAAACCTTGGACAGGGACGATGAAGAGTACTTGCGGGCCAGGGTAGGCGAGGGCTGGTTGAGGTGTTGAGAGAGAGTCAACAGCGTCAGGTTCTCGGTGTGGTCCCAGTCGCCGTCGTTGACCTCGGGTCTTCCAAGGATGGCTCTCGCCAAGGCCAAAGAGGAGCGTGCCATCATCGAGGGCTTTGTCGAAACAAAATCGCGATGGTACAGGGCAATCTCGCACAGGTAGGCAGCCATGTGCTCCACCTCCTTATCGTCCTGCTCCTCGGCAACCATGAGCTGGGTGAAGAAGTCGACAGTGGGGTGGCCAATGGTCCATTCCAGGGTGTTGAGGACGTGCATCTCCATTTGGGTGAACATGCCAGCATCATACAGGCCGCAGCACATGTTGTTGAGTTCGTGAATCTGAGGCACACGGTCCTTCTTGTCGCCGTACTTGGCTGCAATGAGGAGAGCGGCACACCCAACAAGCTGGTAGTGTTGCTTATATACTACACGCCGTGAGCAGTACCGGTCCAACAGGTTGACGGTGAGGAACAGCGTCTCGGGCAGCAGGGCGAAGGCGGCGTGGGCCTCGATGAGGAAGTCGATGAGGTAAGGTCGCATAAACCATTGGATCTCACGTTGCATGTCGATGAGGTTAGCATCGGGAAGAGTCTCCTCCTGTTGAGTGTTAGCAGGCTAAGGATAAGAAAGACGGAGGAACAAGGCTGAGTTTGTTCGTCGTCCAGGCTTGGAGGTCAACATGCCTCCATGTGTCGCATATGCGTCATGATATCCCCCAGGTACTCTTCGCCCGCAAGACGAGAGAGCTCGCAGGCAATGGTGTCTTGCCGACTGCGCGCGAGCATCTTGGCGGTTTCCCGGGCTCGGGTACTGGACTGGGGTTCATCCTCGATGAAGAAGTGTTCGTCAGGCTGAGCGTAGGCCATGATGTCGGATGGGGTTGGCGAACAGGATGGTGAAAATTAGTTTTTGTCGGTGTGATGATTATATGTCTAAAAGAGTGTCGGGCAAGTTCTCCAGGAATCTTTGAGTGGGAGAGACTATTGAAAAAAAAAGAGCGAGCCTTGGGTGTATCAAGGAGTGAATGCCACCCTAGGAATTAAGATATTAAGATATTAAGGAGCGTGGTGAAAAACTAATGGAAAAGAGTGACTGTGGCTGGGAAGAAAGCCGGGAGCATGTAGACTGGATATTCAATCGAAAAACGCAAAAGGGACCGGGGGAAAAGGGGCGCCGTTCAAGGACGACCAAGGGGACCGACTCGACAGCTCTAATAGAAAACCAATGGTGTTAGTCAAAAATGCCCGATATAGAAGTGCCATCGCAAGACATGGAGGCGGAAAATGATATGGCGCAGAAAAGGCGTTTCCCCTGAGCTGGATGAATCCACCCGCCTCGCTCCCTTTACTGAATGGGGGGTTGGCTGGCATGGAGGTGCAAGATGGATTGGCACGAGGGTGCGATGGACCGAGCAGGGGGAGGTCTCTCTTACCGCCGCGTACGAGGAAACAAGGGACAGTGACAGGATAGTCAATGAGACACCTCGGGCAATTGGCGGGATCAACGAGTTAACGTCTCCCGCAGAGCAATGCACCGAATGATAGTCGAGCACAGCTGTGGAGCAGATGCTGAGAATGCGGAGAGCGGGCTCGGGTATGCAGCTGTCGAAGGGAGCGCACATCAGAATATTAGATTATGCCTGCGGATACTGGCGATTCTCGAGGCTGATTTGATGGGAGGAAGAGAAGGGGGAAAAAAAAGCGAAGCAGCGAAAGAAAAAGAAAAAGCCCTTACCTGTTGTCACACTCGAACACCTGGAACCTGGAAGGACACCGGAAAGGCGGTGGAAGGTAACGATTAAATCATACGAGGTGGTGAGTGGGAAAAATTGTCAAGAGGCTGACTCTTTTAAAAGCGGAAGCTGGGCGAGAATAAGGTGACGGGGAACTGAAGTCAGATCCACCAAGCAACCAGATCCTGCAGATTTCAACAACGAAACCGGGCGATTTGATCGAGACAAAGCAATTGGGGCCTGTCTACGATGTGCAGTCTCGGAAAAAATCTTCTTCTTCCTTCTTTCTATCCTTCTCGATATCGTCTCGTGAGTGGCCGGAGAACGAAAGGGCGAGAAAAGAACAAAAACGGTTGGCGAGCCAGGAGTTGAGGAAATTCCTTGTCGTTAGAGGTAAGGAATTCTGGCGAGAAAAGGGCCAGGCGGAGAAAAAAAAGCAGGCACCAAAAAAGACAACGAAGAAGCAAGAAAGAATAAGAAGAATGCCAGTGAATAAAACAGAAAATACCAGTCCTTGATTCACTTTTATTCCTCTCCTCTCTCTTCCGTCTCGGAGCTTCTCCTTGGAGTTGCTTTATAAGAGGGCCGCAGAAGAAGGGGGTTCGTCTTCGAGCGGTAGCCGGTCGGGGGATTCGATTCTCCTCAGTCCAAGGCCAAAACTCCTGAATCGACCTACTCTAAGGGTCGGCAGAGGAAGCGGTGGAATGGATGAGGGAATGAGTGGATAGGGAAGAGAGAGAGGGGAGGAAGAGAGGTGGGATAAGAGGTAGGAGGAGGAGGAAGAAAAGAGAGAGGACTGGAGGAGAGGTAGTTTTAACTGGACAGGGCCAATCTGCAATGCGAAAGCTAGGGAATCTCCGTACCAAGGTAGGTAGAGGCACAGCAGCAGCAGCAGCAGCGCAGCGCAGCGAGAGGAGCGGGTGAGGGTACGAGCTGAGCGGTACGGGACTGTACTAAGGTACTGCGCGCTGCGTACTGGGTACATGCGCCCGGTACAAATACTTGCCCCGTGCAGACAGGTACCACGCTTGGAGCACGCTTAGAGCACGCCTGGAGCAGCGCACTTGTGAGCTTGCTAGCAGCACCGCGACCCCCTGTCGTGTACTATAGGTACGGAGAGGTACCCGCGGAGGGAGGTAGCGAGTACAGCCAGCGCAGGGCAGGACGGTACCGGTGCGGCTACACCTGTGCTCCGTACCTGGTACGTAAAGTACAGCACAGTAGCTCGCAGCGTGGAGCAGCAAGCAGCATGGAACATGGAACATGGAACCTGGGAAGCGTCCGGGTCTGGCCTGGCCCTTGCTGGGCTCCTCAGTGGTTCAGTGGTTCCAGAGCCCCAGCCGGCGGCCCCCAGTGCAGTGGCTCTCGCAGTCCTTGTGCCTTTTTTGCTCTTCCATCTTCCTTGCCTGAAAGTGACCGCGTCCAGAGAGAGTGGTGTGGGCTGGACGGCTACAGGGGGAGTGAGCCAGCCAGGCCGAAGGGGGTGCGTAGCTGCGAGTGGTTGTTAGTGGTCCAGTTGCTGCTGGAGGTGCTAAGCTAAGGCAGTGGGAGGGGGGTGTCGTTGCGAGATGGGACATGGAGGCTTTTCTGCTATGGACGAGTCGAGTTTGGCGGTTGTATCGTAATTGTTTACATAACATTTCAAACGCTGGACTGGGCTGGGCTGCGATGCGATGTGATGCGATGCGATGCGTGTTGTATCCGTGGATGCGGTACGGGGGACGTGTGTGCGTCGGGGTCGTGTTTGCGAGTTAAGGTCAAATAATGCGAGGGGACAATCAATACTCCGTAGACGCGCACAACAACACAACAAACACCCCCCGAGTCTGCACAAAACGACAATGATAGGGGATAATCCTCATAATCCCGCCTAAATACTTGTGCACGCAGCTTTATACCTATTCTACAGCAAATGAGGAAGTGCATCGACGAGGCAAGGCGGTTCCAAAACAACACAATGCCAAACGAGACAGTCTCCAATAGCCTGTTTCCGCTGACTTTTGGGTGAACAGTGAATATCAATACTTGTATGTACTTAGTTTTTTCACGAGCGCACACATCTTCCTCCCTACCTAGGTACTAAGCAAGGCAGGTAGGTCTGTACGAGGAGAGTATTACCTATCCAGCGCTGCACAGCCAATTTCTTCTTGCAGTCGTTTGATTGCTCCCATCCCCATCAATCAAACCGTGCGTGCGTGCGTCCTGACAAAGGCGGTGTCGCTGCTGACGAGGGCCGTGGTACGAGAAATGGCCACAAGTGCTGTGCGCTCTGAGATTTGGCGCCCGGAAACCCCCTTTTTTCTGCTCTCCAATCCAAGTGGCAGTTCCACGGGCAAGCAGGGATTCGGCCTGGATTCGGCGACGGAGCGGTTTGATGTTGGTGATGAGCAGCACCGGGCAATTAACGTCCATCCGTCCAATGTTTTCCTTTTTTCGTTTCTTATTTGCGGCGGTGCTGGTGCCTGGCGAGGCAAGGCAAGACTTGCGCACCGGCGTCGTCCGTCTGCTGAGATGTGAGATCAATCGGATCAATCAAATGCTGTACGGAGTACATGCAGCAACAAACACCACCACCACTACCAGCAGCAAATGCGCAATAGCCTCAACGTTAAAAAGTGCTTGTTCCTGTACTCGCTCTTCGGATAAGAACCCCCCCTGTCGCCTCCAATGCGGAGTAGTGCCTCATGCATATGCATTCATTACATATCCCACTCACATCTAAAGCGCGCCAAGGCCAGCTATTTGGTGCAATTGTGGCTTGTGCACCGCCCAAAGCAGACCGAATCGGCACTGACACCAATGTATAATATCGTCATGACTTTTCCTGCAGTCGTTGCTGGGCCTCCAAGACGGTGAGTGGTCGCCGACTCGGCCGCTGTGTGTCTACAATATCAAGTCTTTCAGCTCATAGGTCGTCGTACGGGCGGCCTGATGTCGAAGCCTCTTGTTGATGTTGACATGTGCAAGTATTATTTATTATTCCGGTCATGATATTGGGCCTTGCTGTTGTTTGTTTTGGGCCCTGAATCGGGCCTCACTCCGTCCGCCAGGTCAGAGACCCATTTCCATCTTGCGCGTGACAGGAAAAGAGCTTGTGGCAGCCGATGGCCCATCCACTCAACTCCTACCGTATGTACGTTGCAGGTACAAGCGGCAAAATGTCCATGTCCAGGCACTGCTGGCAGAAGCTGCGAAAGCTTAACGACGACTATTTCGTACCGAGCTTTTTACTTTTGCTAGCTGAGGCCGCATGTTGCCCGCAGTTTGAAGGCGAGTGGAGCACGCACACCTCCATCAAATTCAAGGTACGAGCAGGTCCTATCAAAATCGGATGTCTAGTATAAAGCATTCAAGTTCAAGACGTGAAATGAGGTTTGCACGTGGCCAGTCTTTCGCGGAGAAACAGCCCGTGCAAAGCATCAGCCGTTTGCACACCGATAGACGTGTCCAGGATCTCGAGCAGGCTTCGCTTATTATGGAATGTCTAATGGAACGTGTCCGGGCCTTCTAAGAACACGACCCCCGTGGTGCTGCATGTTGGCCCTGTCAAATTTCCAGCTTCCCCGAGCTCGCGCCAAGTGGGATTCGAAAATGATCCATGATCCGTGATGCGTCGGACGCAAAGAGACACGCGCTTCCCATATGGACCCGTATCTGGACGTGACAGAAGGGACAAGAGGCGGTTGTGCCTGAAGCCGAGTGGCACTGGATCCATGGATATCAGAAAAAAAGGCAGCGAACAGCATCACAAGTGCAGTCGGCGGATGCCACTTTCAGAAAATGCGGAGATGCTGCCTAGTGCGGCCCCTGTAGCTCACTGGTGATTTGATCGCCGATGCTTCAAGATGCGTCTTGACCGCGCATTTGCTCCCTCTCGACTGCAGTTGATTATCATATTAGTCTGCATGAGAAAGTCTAAGGATGTTGATACTGCTGACCTATGATCAACTCCGTGAACATGCCATTCGCAAGGCAGCCATCGTCGTGTGAGCACATCCAGAACCAGTCAATCCAGTCATCAGTCGAAACAGCACCATCAACGCTGCTACTGGTAATAGCGTCCATCGCGATATCCATACCCCGTATTCTGTCCATCGATAGCGCCACTCGGCATGCCCTTATGAGCACAGCCCAGCCCAGACCGTCCAAGCAACTATGGAGCTGGCCTCACGCTGTTTGATTGCAAACAATTGAACCGTCGAAGCGGCCTCGCGCTCAGGGCACAGATTTAGTGGACGATTAGTGGTTGCAGCGCTGCGACGAACGCTTCGACCGGGCCGCCACCAAGGCATCGTGTCCAGCCAATCACTCGGTCCAGACGCGCTTTCTGCACGACTGTCGGGAATCCATTCAATTAATGCATGTCATGAATCCCTCTCACCAATCAACCCGGCCTGCCTGTGGGAGGCTGCCTCTTGGGGGCCGTGCTGTTGCATTTGAATCGTCACTGAGAATCCCGCCAGACATATCAGCTCCTATCCCGGCCATCATCATTGCTGGATTGGGTGCGGTGCCAAAGCAGACCGCCAATCGACAGCTTCGCCGAGTTTTGTTCATGAGTTACATCATAGCCGAGCCCGTAAATGCATCGCCCCGAGAGGAGCAAAAGCAAGCAGCGGATGCTTCCCAGATCGAGTAATGATTGACTGCAAGAAGAGCGCTAATACTGTACGATTACATGTACAAGTACCTGTTCACTTCAATAGCTTGCCCGTCGTTGACAGGAACAAGAACGGCCAAGACATGCACGACACCACACGATTTCTTATCTTACACAGAAACAAAGTTGAGGCGTTGGATCACGTTCCAAGGTACCAGCGATTAGACTTTGTTACAGAGCATATTTGGCAGGGCAGGTTCCTGACGCTTGTTTGCCTCCATGCGCGAGTACTGGCATGTAAGTTGGACCGAGCGCAACGCCCGCAAACTGTAAAACGCAGGTACCTGCACCTGGACAAGCTTAGCACCTGAGTACTTACCTCATGTGCCTTGGAGATGCCTTGGATGGGGTGCTAGAGGTGCTTCGTTGAGCAGTTCAAGTTTCGTTGTTCAATCAAGCCCGAAGGAGTCAGTCTGGGCTTTAGCGTGATGGATCTGAAGCTGGATGATAGGGCTGGACAGGCTCACAGCCGTGGTGGTGGCCTGTACTTGGCTACATACGGAGTGTCGCGGGCAAGGAGACGAAATGTTGCAGATGTTCCCTTGCAAAGCCTGGGCTGTTTCTAAATCCGGCTCGTCGTAATATAAGGGCCAGCATGCCGGGAATCCTCGCCTGCCAGCAAGGAGCGGACACAGGGGCCGGCCTTTTGAAACTGCGCTCATCAGGCTACATACATGTACCGCGTAGTAATGATGGATTTGCTGAGTTGAGTTGCCAAAGCCAGTCCAGCAAAGACTAGCCCGAGGCCCTGGCAGGTTTGATCTCTACTAGATCACACCCCGCACCAGCCAACGAGCACGCCAACCACCAGAGAATAAAAGCCGGGCTCGTCTTAATCTCCCCGCGAATGCAAACACCGTGCATGAATTAGCAGGTACGAGCTCCTACTTGGGCCAAGTACGGAGTAGCCAGCGGGACGCAGTAATATTGAACCCATAGCAATATGTAGCACGGAGTGCCTGTATGAGAATCCATGAGGACGCCTCTCAGCTTATTCGCATGTGTCAAACGGGTGATGTCGCTGCCACCGAGATGTAAATCAGACCCAAATCAGATGCAAATCACCAGACCAACTACAAGTATTGACCTATTGGGGCTCTTCTACAAAATATTACGTGGTGTTTCCATAGCATAATGAGCTCTTACTTTTTACATGTGCTGCCTGTATTCGTACATGCGTGGGCGGAAACAGTGGGACAGGGCGCATCGTCTGAGCTTCCTAAACTCTAAAGTCGGGATACCCATGCCTTGGGTCCTGGCCTTTTTCTGACGAAGCTTCAATGGTCTGAGACTTCGGGGATAACTGATAGATTACGGTCCAATGTCATGGCCAGTATCTGACACAGTCACAGGTCGTCCCTACATTCGTCTCGAAACAAGATGAACCATATGAGAAGATTTTTTTTTGTTACATGCATCCCTCGATCAAGGTTTGATCAGGCACGGGAATGGTATCGAAATTGGAGGCTTTTGCCTGTCATTCCAAGCACGGGACACCTTTTTTTTTTTTTTTTTGCCTCTTTTATCGCTGCCCTTCAGGATGCCAAATCCCTGCAAGCCGAATGCGAGCACAGAGCGGAATGGGAGAGAATTCAATGCAATGCAACAATCCAACGACTCTTATTGAGGGAGACGGCCAAGCAAGATGACGATTTGCGCCGGCTAGCATGAGATCCGCTGCATGTTGATGCACAGGTGCTCGAGGTGTTCCAATTTTGGGCCTGCATCTTCAACAGCACCGTATTTAGAACAACCTCTCGCCTATTTGCTGGATGAATGGCACCCATGGATTTTACAGATTCGCTTACTCTCCGATTTCCCACTAACAAGCCGCGGGTGTCACGCAAGTGAGACTGGCTTTCTCACGACTGGGCTTCCCAGGTGGGAAAACACGGCCGACACCAAAAGCCAAGATCGACGGCTTCGCACGCCATCGAAAAGGCAAACGCGATGGGCCTTTGCAGTCAAAAGACTCGAAGGGGGGCGGCGCGTCCTTTTTCTCTCTCTCTTTGCTTGTTTGGTGTGAGATTTAATCAATGCTCAACGCGCGCATCTCCGGGCCTCGCCCAATTAAACGCGCCAACGCGACTTTCCCGGATGAAATGAAACCCCAAAATCCCAAACCCACCCCACGCCCATTTCTTCGCATCAGCACTACAATGTCTTTTTTCCTGCGCTGTGATTTGATTTGAGATTTGGAGACGGGTCTACGAGGTAGTAGGGCTGGGTGGAGAGTCGCATTTTCCGCTTCCTCCCCAGTCCCGTTCAAATCTTGGAGGCTCAACTACGTCCATTTCAGGCTGAGTCTGCAATGCTAGGTAATCCCTTGGAGGGGAGGATTTGATGCCGTCCAATGCCTTTTCGTCTTACCCCTCACTCGCTCGACGCCTGGGAGTTTACGGGTAAGAGAGACAGACAGACAGAGAGAGTGGACCTCAGGAACACGACGAACCAACGCGGAGCGCAGTGGCAATCTGACGTTGCTGAATGATGCCATATTGGAACATCGGTCATCCCAATCTCGCGCTTTCGGCAGACGGCGTCCCCAATCACGTCGTGCATTGCGACGGACGGCAGCGCATCCCAGAGCTGACGCACATTGCATCTCCATGTACACGCCCTTTTTGGTGCAGAGATCTCAATAGGCAGCTGTTTGACGCAAGATAATCGATACCATCAAGAACATCATCAAAGGGCAAATCAGCTGGTGGTTCTTGTTTGATCAGCAACAAAGGCCGTCCGCTGAAACCAGACCCCGTTTGTCTCGCGGGGAACAAGTGGTCCGTCCGAAATTTGACTTTGCGACGATCAGAATATCCGCTTCAGGCAATGGGCCTTTTTAAAGCAAGGACGAGCCGAGCTGCTGCAAACTCGCACGTCTAACCAACCTTGAACCCAGTCCTCTCTCTCTCCCAAGGTTGATCCTTCGCAGCAGCTAGATAAAGAGGGAGCAAGTTAGGCGGGGGAAAGCCACCAGACTGGCATGGGCTTGGTGCCTCATTTCGCTATTGGCCTCTTCTGAAGCCGCCATATTTGACTAATACTACCTACTCTAACTGCTAACTTCCCAACTCAAAGAGCGGCGCCGTGTCGGAGGTTTTGCCCGTCCCAAAAGGCCAAGGCAGAACTTGTTTCGACACCTCCCTCTGGTTTCACGTACAAATGCCCTTCCCTTTGGGCCGGAACGATCTTTCAAGATTCGAACTAGGCCTGTATGGTGGCGCATTCGATTGGATATTACGTGCGCTCGTAAACTGCGACTCTTCAATATCGCCTAACATGCCGTTCGTGTTACGCGGGCGTAGGGAGAGCAAGGCCCTTTGTTTGAAATAAAGCAAGGCGAGGTCTCAGGCAATTGCCGGGTCGAAATGAGGAGCTCTTTGCCACGTTTGGCTGCCGGTAATTGCGGCGAGGCTGTGTCGATCATTGTCTTTTCGCATTTTGCAAAGCAAGATTCACTCCCTTTTGTGCATCGCCATGAGTTATTCTCATGATGAAATTGCATTGACTGGAGCGAGTTTTGCTGGACCAACACCCTCCAAAGTATTACAGTACAAGCCACATGCGGATAGCTTAGTACGGTAGCTTAGGGTGGGGGAGTTCGCCCGACGCTTTTTTGCTAAGCAGTAAGTATCGGAGCACCACTGAAGCTCGCAGATCCATTGGAGAAGACGCAGACAGGAGCTCCTCACTGGTCAATCCCAATGGAAGAATCTTCAAGCTGCGTTACAACTACTCGTAATGTACAGAATGTACTGTACAGTATCTACACGTAGCCAAGAACCCGGTTTTCTGTACCAGCAGTATGGCTCCACCATCCGGACGAACTGCATCGCCCTTTGACGTGCTGCACTCGTACTGCAGTCGGGTCCGCTGAAGAGCAATTCGTCATTTTTACCCCGTGCTTTGTCGATGCAAATATTGTATTACTCAGTCCAAAGACTCCTTACTTCACAGACCCAGCAAGCATCAAGACTTCGTTCCAAAAACGAGGCTGTGCCGACTCACCGGGAGGGATGGCCTTGCGTTCCGCGAGACCTTAATCGTTTCAAAGGAAATTCTGTCTGATATAAGACCTTCTCACATATCAAGCAATTCGCAAAGCAAGGAAGACAAGACACTGCCGCTCTTTGGTTCCCTTTGTTCTTCTTTTTTTAAAACACCCTGGGCCCGGGGAAGTGTAATTTTGTCTCAACTTGCTACCTAGTTTCGGGTATCTGTCGCCCTCCGTTGTGTTTGACTGCCTAGGCGGCGGTCTAAAGCATTGTGTAACGCATTTTGAAGGGTTGGTGCAGAGTGTATGGTGTCAATGAAGAAGCCATTGGTGATTGTTAGTAGGGGTACGAATAGGTAGATTGGATTACTCGTAGTATCACTTATCACTCCTCTTGCTAGCAAGAGAGCGAAAAAAAAAATGAGGCGTGGTGTCATGAAGGTTTGTACCTTGCGTTCAGAAGGGAGTGTGGATGCAAGCACTTTACCCAAATTGTTACACATGCATATGTGCTTAGCCCTCCTGCAGAAACCTGCGGTAGGGAGAGAACCCATCACCGACAAGCTTTTAAAGTGGAAAATGAAACTCTTCAAGTGAGGGGTGAATAGAATTTTTTTTTCTTCGTCTTTTGTCTTCACTCTATTTCTCGGCAGTGGATGGATGGATGCCCTTGCCATTGATGGGCGTGGTGGATGGGCTCCTTAGTGCTTTGAAGCTACATACAAGTACGAGTAGTCTGTACGGTATTATGCCGAAATGCGAAGAGCCCCAGTCGAGGGGTGCAGTGGGTGTCCCTGAGGTCCGTGCAAAGCGCAGGGAAAAAAATCACCTAAGCAGCTCCATACTAGCAAAACTCCTCCGTACGAGTACGGTTGTCTAATGAACGAGGCCGAAAAACCCGCGCTACTCCTGCAGCAAATGGCGAAAAAGGGAAGACGAAAGAAAAAAAAACCGTTGAATGAATGACAAAATTTGTGGATATCGCGGCACTTGGTTGTCTAGAGGATGCAAATTCTTCTTTTTCTTGGCTCTTGGTTGAGCGTTGGGTGACGGGTTGGGGCCATACTGACATGTACTCTGACGTACTGGAGTTCAAATTTTTACAGCGTCGTAGCGGTGCTTTTTCCTTTTGTAATATTGGTTGAATTCCTTTCACACTGCCTGCACGATGAAAAGAAAATATCTAAAACACAGCAACGGCTTTTGTTCGACTTAATGCCAGCACTAATGCTTAAATTGGAACTATTCATAGCACAAGCCTGTGCACTAAAACGTCACAAAGGGAGCATTAAACTTGTACTTTGGAGCTAACTGCTTCTCCTCATTCTAGAAGCATTCTTCATTCGGCATGGTCAGATTGTGAGGACGAAACGAGGCTGAAGAGCTCTCCCAAAGAGGAAACAACTTCTCCGTTTTTTTCTTTGGTGCTTTTTCGGAGCTCTTGGTGGCGTCTGCTTTAAACGCGGTGGGGAAAGGCTTAATGCCGTTCTCTTTTGTGCGGCAGGTGGTTTTCTTCTTCTTCTTTTCTTCTTTCTCTCTCTGGAGCTTGACGATGGCGTGTGTGTATTGATTTAAAGTTGTAGAGCTCATCATGCTCTTGCTGGCTCTCATACTGCACGCAACGCAAAAAACTCTTCAAAGCACCTAGTGGAGGAGGCTTGCTAGTACGACCTTGGCTATACAAACCTGTGTCCGCCGCGGTATCAGAGCAAATGCTAGCCTCTGGGACCTGTTATCCGCCTCATCGGGTCTAAGACTGCGAATCAACCACCTAGAGCTTCCCGTGCTCCGGACTGATGCACTACGGAGTGCGAGTATCGTATGGAGTCTAGACAGGTATGCTCGGAGGGGGGGCGTCAAACGCTCGTCCTCACAAGCTTGCTGCTGCTACCAAGTGCTAGTACGAGTACAGTTCTTAGTCGTGCCAGCATGTAGTCGGTTCGGGCACGATGTACCCCGTACTTAGTTCGCGCCATTGCAGCGGACGCCAAAAAGAGGCGTCGTGGACGGAGCATGCAGCACGTCAAAATGGCGAAGAAAAAAAGAGCAAATGGGAACACGCCGCAGACGCGTCTCCATATCCGCGCTCCTGGGGCTATTTCGTACATTGCCGGAACCTGCAGCAGATGCACCCAAAGGATGCACAGTAGACGTGACTGCAGGACTTGGTCACGAAAAAGAATCTCGTGGCGTTCAATTGCCTTTTGCCAATGCTCCAATCATGCGGGCCCTCTGTCAGCCTATCCTATCAGCGAAGTGCGAGTCCTGCGGCAATATGCAAGTCCCCTTGCACTGTCTTTGATAGATGCAGAAAATGGCATCATGAATAAGCACTCGAGTGGCTGCTTCGTAGTTTGTGGAGGCCGAAAAAAAGGGCCTTTCCGAAGCATCCATATTGACCCCGTAATCCTGTGGAGGGGACAAGAAGAAAAAAACTTCACTTGCCGATTGGAGGGGACCAGTTTGCACTATTCAAGAGCGGTTTCCGCGGTGGAAAAAAAAAGAAAAAAGCAATACTATAATTTTTTCTGTAAGGCCACGAATGCTAATGCATCGTGACAGCTTTTACCCTGGCGTCTAGTAATATGCGGCATTCACCGCCAGCAGCTTACAGGTACTTACACACCAGGCCGACAGGGTCGTTGCAAATTAGGATGAATTGCGGACACAGATGCAGAGTGGGCTTGACCGCTGCATCCAGAGCGGACGCAGTGCTGGATTCGGCGAATGCCTAAACCGTTGTCCGTTGATTTGTCTTTCGGTTACTGGCTGTGAGAGGCACGATTCCGACACAAGATACCGTCGGCTTCCGCCTAACATCATCCTTTGGCTACGTGATGGTCTCACGTAGCAGCCGCGCCAGACTCGGTGGCAAGACGGCGGTCCTACCGCGCAGTGAGCGGTGCCTGCTAGTAGGCGCGCGTGTGCTCCATACAGTAGCTCAGCATTGTCCTCGTACGAGCATCAAGTGGCACATACTCGTAGCTGTGTAGGGGACGATTAGGTCCGGAATCCCGTAGCATGTCGCTTGCAACAAGCCGGCAGATAGCTTGGCTGCACATTACCGACCACAGTAGTCGCCGCCACGACACGCCTTCACGCTGATTAGCAACGCGACAATGCAGAGAACTAGCAGAGATTGGCTCACATTCATGTCTGCAGCACACAAATTAGGCACCTCCGGCCTCCGGGGCCAGGCAACTCCGAGCAAATAGCCGGAGCGCCGGATACCGTTCAGCCACGTCTCAAGTCCGGCGGTGGCCGGCACTCCGTCGGTCGTGTCTGCGCCGTATCACACATGTGCATGTCTCTCTGCGCGTTGGGATAAGACTTCCCGTCCATCCAACTTCAGACCCTTTGAGAGTTTGATTCGTCTGTTAATCTGAAAAGCTCTCCCTGGAGCACATGTAAGTATGCCGTGTGTACTCCGTGCATCGATCAAAAGCCACTCAACGCCTGTTGCCTCCCCTCATATTCCAGCTTTCTCTTTCCAATCACGGAGGTTCTGCCATGGTTCGCAGCAGCGCCCCTCCAAATGTACGTCGGGCTGAGATCACGATGCTTGAATGGAGCCCGGCTTGTTGCGGGTGCCTCGCTGGCGCATATTCGTACATACTGGCACAGGCAGTGATATGCACGTAGCATGCCGGCCTTTCCTTGCCTATTTCTTTGCATACAGCATCTGCCAATTAGCTGAGGGCTGATTCGAGGCGCGGCCATGTGCTAGCTACTGCGTCGCGTCTGCCCCTCTACGGAGCACTGGCTGGGGTTTCTGTATGCACAGGCGTGGTACGCCAGGGGCGCCATTGGACTGGAATCTCGGATCAAGGCTCTAGCTGCGTGGGGCTGAGCGTCTGTGTGAGTCTTGGCCAACGGGCGGTCTTGCATCAGAAAGGCAATTGAGCATGTTGGAGGCGCTGCTGATTACCTGTACGACGTACTCGTACAAGCAGACTGGCTGGGCATGTGTAGGGGATGACAGTCAGTTGCATCAGCGTGAATAATGCCAAAGGATTCAGGCGGTATGGTGAACGCAGCCATACATGTATGTCGACTCCAACGTCACACCGTATGTACGTGCAGTAGTGATATAACTTCCTAACACGACACAGAAGTGCCTGCTCGTATGTAGCAGTCCCACCTTGGGCCACGGCTCAATACGCCCATAGTCGGCGACTTGACGAGACTTTTCATACTTGTGGTCTAGCACCAACTGTACTGGTCAGGCTAGGATATTTCCAGCTCTGGCCTGTGGGGAAGAGGAAGACAAAGATGACAAGCTGTCACGAGCTCACGTGTGTACCAACACACAGGGTTCCTCAGTAACATCAAAGATACTTGCACGCCAACTGTCACAAGCAAGGATATGGCCCCTACAAGAGATGAACATGAACGCGAAATCGCCACGGCCGAGGCGGCGGCTATTGGATACTCCAAGACGTTCCGATTTCGTAGCGTCGAGGAGCGTGGGGCTTCGGGAAGAACATATCCTGGTTCCAAGCTGGAGTCTAAGAGCCTTGAAGCCTGTTCCTTGTCACGTCAAGCCCAGTTTCCGTCGTATGTGCTTGAAGGCGTCCAACCACTGCGGAGAACCTGTGATAGCTGCACAAATCTGGCGTGTCTTCTCGGGCTTCGGCGATGTCGTCCTCCTCCCAATAGAACGCAACGAAGCATGACTTATCAATAGAACGGCTTTTTTGCTGGACCCTACTGGGGCGAGATCGGTTGAGGAGACTAGTCAGCCGGAATGACGTCTAGTCAACGACAGACGCCATGGAGCATCTGAATCCACCACATTTATAGCACTTGTTCCAATGGCATTTGATAAATTCGGTGTTGGAGAGGGTTTTTGATACGGAAAGCTCCTGTGCTAGATATTGTATAGTATGTAGACACCATCTCGCAATATCAATGAAGCTGAACCTCTAGAGGGAGGGCTGAATCCTTGTGATGAGAGCCAATTGCGCAAGCTCAGCTACTCTGAGCAATTGGCGCTATGCTAAACTCTGTCTAGCTCCGCCAATTGGCAGATCGTGGCCCGAGTCTCGGTCCAGACGTACTGAATGGAGAAAGGAGGAGCCGAGAAGAAGAAAAAATCGTTGACGCATGTGAGGGAGCAGATTCGAGCACGGCATGAGATAGTACTACAGAGTACATGCTAGTATGTAAAGGTACTTTGCGATTTAGAGTGCACTAAGTTTGCGTCTTTGCTATGGAAATTTACGGAGCCCAGAGTGGTGCTCCGTACCTGCCATACGGAACCAGCCAACAAAGGAAGGCGGTATCCGCAGCTTGCCGAGTCTAGGCATGACTATGGAAAAAAAAAGAGAGTTACGGTGAAAAAACCACAGCTGGCAAAACTTCAACCTTACAAACACCGGCGATTGAGGCTTCAATGCACTTTCGGTGCTTCTAACTGTGCTGTTGGCATCGATCTGCCCTGTCGGGAGCCGCTCTCAGGCCATGCGGAACGCCGTCGGCTCAGATACGGCCAGATAGGCGGTTCCCTGAGCCCTGCCGGTCGTTGGAGAGTTGGAGAGGTTGCTTTTGGCGATGGAATACCACCCCGTGCTGCTCCTGTTGATCTCGCTAATGCTCCCTCCGAAGCTCTGCATAATGGCATAGAAGAGATGGTGCAATGCCTATCAATCAAGTCGATGCTCGATGCGCCAATCGCTCAAGCCGGACTCCCTCATTGAGGCCATGCCCCTGGGATGTCGTCCCTCTGAGGCAATGTTGCATTTGCCAGTGGTTAGGCATGCACAGGCTCGGCGTCAGCTGGTTCGACCTATGAGAGCTCTTATCGACGATAAAGCAGCCGCATGGAGAAACGTACTGGTACTTTCGCCCATCCATAACTGCTTTACTGCATGAATTAGCCACAACGCCACCAGTCAGATAAGGCTAGATTTCAGCTGAGCTCTGGCAAGCTTGCGGGGATCGTCTCGAAACAAGACCGAACAAATCATACCACTTGCTTGTCGGCGGTACTCGATTCCACACAATGCGCCCTCAAATAAAGCCTCTTTCAGCTGAGGGACTGCCATGGTCCTTTAGCAGTGCAGAAGGGCCAACCGGCGGGATGCCGCAGCCGCAGCTACAGTTGGTGATGTGAGAATGCGGCTGCATCGTGATATGCAACTCCGCCCCTATACCGACTTTTCTCGAACTTCCCAAACCGGCTGCTACATTGCGTGCTCTGCCTTGTCGCAGCAGCCCCCGTGCGATCCCAGATCCGATCTGAGGAAGCGGATTGCGAAGTCGCCCGCTGGGAGTTTCTAGGTAGCTTTGGGGGCAGCTTTGCCACGCCAATTTTGCCGTCAGATCCAGGGGGTCACTAGTGTTGGCCTCGTTGGCGTCAGCCAGTCGCAGGCTCTCCGCGAGAAGTAGAATTCAAAGCTAGCCAGGCCGGCCACTGGACTCGACAGGTACGAGCGGTGGCTAACCAACGAAGGCGGTACCTGAAATGATTCAATCCCATGCCGTGTCCGTGCCTTTTGTTTTGTGCACACAGAGTGCTCCGTGTTCGACGACTGACTGCCAACACCCTCAAGAAGGATGCAGCAAACTTGAGCATTGTACCACACAGGCTGATCGAGCGTACTCGCACCAGCACCGTAATTGATGCATGTTTCCTATTCTGGCATTATGACATAACACCCCGGCCAATTTGCTGGGACTTGGCTTCTCCACACCCCGTCTTCATTTCGGATACGGAGACGCTGGGTACAGAGCTGCAGAAGACAACGAGACTTGTCTTGATGGCCGAACATTCCATTCCGTTGAGAATTGATGACAAACAAGCAAACTGTCGCCTTTGGTCCCAAGCCTCTCCTCCTGATGGATCTGCCAGCACAGGATATTGCAATCACGCCTGGGGCATTGGATGCGTCGACTGTCACCGACGACTCCGTATTTTTACGAGCCATGTTACCGACTTGCGTCCCACCCGCATATTGGCACAAGTACGAGTACTGTACCAGTATAGACGGCCCCCTTCGCTTCTGTCCGCATCTGCGGCTAATAAGCAGGGAACTGGCACGGGCGTATCAAAGTGCTGTGCAATCAAAGGACTCGTCTCCGAGCTCGCCTGTTCCCGCTTTGAGCAGCTGCTCCGACTGCGATTGACGACACGAGACGCCCCGTTTCTCCGTACCTGCAATTCTCTCCTGAGCGCCCCCTTGTCGTCGAAATCTCGATTGCGGACGCCACGGAAGCTGGATGAATTACTGAATACTCGTGCTTGTACCGCTCAGCTATGCCAACGGTCGCAACGTGCGAGTGCAAAACAGCTGTAATGCGCAGTTCCGTGACCCTTGGTGCTTGTACTGCTACCTGCCTTGGGGGACCCCTGCTCCCATTAATCACCGTGATACATGCTAAGGGGAAAAGCCGGCCAGAATGGCGCTGTTCAAGTACAAGCATAAAGTTGAATAATTGCCTTGATATCTCGTGACTTTGCGATGCTGGACTCCTGTTTTGTCCATCCCTCAGACTGCTAATCAATGGATGCACGGGAAAGGCGCTGCACACGCCCTTTTGTGGTAGGACTTCATCTCGACCCCCAGTCAAGCAAAGACACGGGATCCTTTGGTCTAAAAAAGAAGTCTTACGACATGCACGGAGGACCTGGACCGGCTTTGTCGAGGGCAATGCTATTACTGCTGGCACAATTACTGGTTCACCACTCAGTATAGCATTACTGGTACAGTCCTGATATGGATTGAGGATCCCCCTGGTGGCGTCTCTTTTTTCTGATCAAGAAAGCCAATCTCGCTTTGCCCGGCCGCCTGGCGCCAGGATCTTTCGTCCTGTCTCGTGCAGCCTCACGCCCCCCAGCTCCCTGGAGTCCCAACGGGCTTCTGCTCCAATGAACGGTGCCTGTCTGCTCTCACAACGCTGCTATCAGTAGGGAGGACGGAGCCAGTGACTCCATATCGCCGTTATTTCTGTACCAAACAAGCGCAGCCACGTTGGATCTCCCCATTCTGCGATGGATATCTCTAGGGGCATCCTGGTCCTGTCAAGCGAGAAGCTACCAACTGACGGCATCGTGGACTCTCCCCGGAACATGCAACAGCCCTGCTGACACTGACAGCTACTTTCTCATCTCCGCTACGTCTCTCGTGACTGTGGCAAGTTGGGGGGAGTGTGCATTGTGCCTGGATAGGGCTTTGTGAGCTGTCTTTTGCATGTTGCGTGTTCAGGTTGCCTTGCCAGCTCAGATGAGGCTATGTACTAGTAAAAGGGGTGAAGAGAGATATCCGACTGTATGCCCCTTGTAAGCCAACGGCATCGACACCGCCAGAATGAAGATGAATCACCGTTTTCTCGTTGAGCATGGACGTCACAGCCGTGTTAGTGTGATGACCATTGCGTGTCCCAACACCAGATATCTCCACGTTCCCATAGATAGTATATTCGCTAGAAGCTTCGTCTGTGGAAATAAGCTCAGCTATTTTAAGACGGAGTGACCGGATCAAGGATAGGTTTTTGCTAGTAGGAGTATTTTGTTTGCCACTTTCGACAAAATACAGGTCAGAGTATAATTAGTAATTCACCCAGTGTCTCAGGTCTTGCTCGCTTCTTTGCTTGGTGTTAGTGATAGACGAGAGTGGGCTTTGGAGCAGCTTCTTTCGTTTGCATAGCCGAAGGAAAGGGACGGGGCTATGCTCCTAATTATAGATATTGAGCATTATAAGGAGATGTGCAGATATTGTGTTGATGAGGATCCGGAGTAGTGATTTGTATGCTTGGAGGTTTCTTCAAGAGCACGGCTGAGAGATTTACGGGCAGAAGAAGTAGAAGAAGATGAATCGTATGGTTGAGAACATACTGTCGATAACGTGATGCTGTAGGAAGTGTTGAGATGAAAATAAAGGGGGTGGCTTCGTCATTGCATGAGCATCTGATTTTTCAATTCTACCTTTCATCTTGGTCTTCAAGACATCATGGTACGGAATGATTTGGACCAGACAGTCAAGATATCAGAAGATAAAGAGCACAAGCTGAACCCCATGATATTCTGCGTAATTCATACATCACTGTCCAAAAGACTTACGGAATATTCTTCACAGAGACAACAACACGTAAGAGTCATCCGATTGCAACTCCCTTCAACATCTACCAAGGCAGTTGATCTAATGTAGCAAAGCATTTAATAAATGAACCGCTTTTCATCGACACATCCATGTTTTCTCGCTGATCAAAACCGCCGGCTGGTCCAAACTCAACCGCCTTCGTCCAGAAAACCCAGTGATTAACCCCCTATTGCTTGCTTTCCGTACCCACAAGATGTGCCATCAACCTCTAAATGGTAACCCAATACCCCAGGCGGGAAGAAAGAAAAGAAAGAAAGAATAAAAGCATAATATATCACAGTGACAAAGATCTAAAGAAAGTTTGGGTTCCCGCGCATAGCCCAGATAACAAATAACGCCAGCCCTCCATGAATCCGCAGAGCCACATGAAATATTAAAACAATAATTAAAGAGAAAATGGTGAGCCCAGTCAGAGTAGCTTCCGACTAAAAGGTAGGAAATGTGATAAAGCTTGTGTAAGTGGCCCATGCCTAGCCACCTCTATCAAGTATCCAACACAGGCATTATACGAGTGCAAATGAACCCAAGAAGCTAGCAGGGCTAATGCTGGTGATTGTGGCCATCGCCGTGACTGTGGCCTTCGCTGTGTGCGCTGTGCGACGATTCACTAGCTCGTCGAGTTGAACACGCCGAGGAAGCTTCAACCACACAGCATCCCTCTGCCTGACAATCGTCGACGCAGTCAAGGAGGCAGAGACGAGCGGGCTCTTCGGATGTTCCATCATGAGTGAGCGCCGTCGCGTCACCGTCGTGCTGGTGGCTATCATCAAGACAGAACTCGGGTTGGATCGTGGCGCTGTGAATGCCGTGGCCGTGCAGGCACTTTCTGGCCTGCCTAGCTAGCTGCATGTACTTCTCGCCGTTGTGTGTGTCGAGTTCGGAGGACACTTGGAGATGCATGCTGGCAACAATCTTGGTATCAGAAAGCTGCCATACGTGGATGTGATGGCAGCTGACGACTCCCCTGAGGCTTTCGATATCATCTCGGATTTTTGAAATGCTGATATTCTCAGGAGTCGCCTGTAGCAAGACACGAGAAGTAGCCAGAGTCAAGGGGATGGATGTCTTGAGAATAATGGCAGTAATGACGAGAGAGACAGCCGGATCAGCATAGAGCTTGCCGGGCCAGTCGGTGAGCCAGATGACGAGAGCCGTGATGATGACACCGACATTTCCCAGAGCATCGCCTATCACATGGAGCATCATGGCATGCATACCCATATCGGCATGGTTGTGACCGCTGACTTTGGAGCCTGGCTTTTGTGGAAGCGTGTGGTTATGGCCATTGTGCACACCAGAATCTCGTCGAGTTCTCGGTTTCTTAGAGGAAGAGCTGTGGGAGTAGGAGAGATGAGATCCCTTTGAGTCCTGGAGAAGTGGTGATACCTCATTGACGTCATTCTCCGAGTCGGTAAATGGAGTCTCCTCTCCAGAGTCATTTTGACTAGTCGCACAGACGGTGGATGATGCAGCTCTACTAGCAGCTAGAATCTCCTGTCGGAAACTGGCGGGGTGAATGCTCATGTCCTCGATGCTAGCGAAGCGGGCATGGCCTTTGTTGGGCTGGCGTTGGTGCTCTCGGCCCCTGGATTGGGTAGATGCTCGGCTTGCCCTGGTGTTGGACTCGTCTCGACTTGTAGAATCGTCGCCAAAGTGAATGCGTCTCGCAGTCTCGGGGCTCTCTGTGCTAGCTCGGCGTCCCGTCTCGACAGCTCTTCTGACAATTACTTCAGGGAGGACATCGCCAACAGCCCCTTGCTCATCAGCGATAGAGGTACCATCATACTGCCCCTCCTCAAGATCACAGGGGTCGCCGTGCGAGTGGGCGTGGTCGTGTTCATGTGCATGTTCATGTTCGTGGCCGTCGCCGTGTTCATGGTCGTGATCGTGTCCGTGGTCGTGTCCGTGACCTCCCAAAACCACGAAGCCCAGCAAGTTGGAGAAGAGGCCGGCACAGCCAACGATCAGAATGAGCTTCGGGTTGTTGATCTCGGGGGGCTCAACGAAGCGAGTCAGGGCTTCGAGGATGATGGAGACGCAAAGCGCGATTAAGAAGACTGCGTTGAAGAAGGCGCCTAGGATCTCGGCTCGTACCCACTGCGAACAACGAATGTTAGCTGCGTTCACGTCTGCTTTGAGTCAAAGTCAAGAGGCCAACTTACGCCAAAGGTGAACTCGTCTGTAGTGGCCTTTTGCGACGCCATCACGGCCCACAGACCGATGGCTAGCGAGATGATGTCGTTTAACTATAGAAAATTAGTTGTCTCCTCGTGAAAGGAGGAAGCATCGCGCATCGCACCATGTGGAAGGCATCGGCCGTCAGCGCCAACGAATGCGCCAGAAATCCGCAAATCAGCTCAAGAAGGAAGAAGGCCGTGTCGATGGCAATCATGACTTTGATGCGGGTGCTCTTGGACCACGCAAACCGGGAGGATTTCGCCATCGCGAGCAGGAATGCAGCGCCAGAGCTGGCGCGCGTAGTCGTGGAAAAGCTGCAGGAGGCGGACGGGGATGATTGAAGAAGAGGACGAGGAGAAGAAGAGGAAGAAGAGTCGCGAGAGATGGTTGAGGCGACGAGAAAAATTTGCGACGGGGTTTCCTCTATTTAAGAGCGGGTGTTGTGTAGTCAAAGAAAGTCTTTAATTGCTGGAAGTTGGGAGTTGAAATGCTGTTGGCCGCAGGTGGGGTCGTAGCGTCAGACCACTGCAGTGGTGAATGGCGCCCTGGAACGCTGGGAGTTTAAGTGAACGCCTTGACTGCAGCTAAAAAGCATCAGCATCAGCCGGTGTAGGCTAGTGGGATAAATTTTTTCGTATTCAGGCGGATCAGTGAATAGAGAAAAAGCATCGGCTGGAGTGAATTGTGTTTCTGGTTGAGAGTTTGTACAAGTAAACCCAGATGGAAGAATCAGGAATCCGGCATCACGGATCGCCACTTGGGTTATAGAGCCGGCCGGATTGCGGGAGGCAAACAATGGCTGGATGGATGACAGCGCTATTACTTAAGGCTTGGAGCAGTGCCTTGGTTAATAAATACCAGTATCTAGTCAGAGAGTTGGCAACCTTAGTCATACATCTTCACAAGCCACTCGTACATACGAAGAGCGAGGCGAGCATTGCAGAACGAGTCGGAGGATTCGTACAGTATATCCGCCATGGTACTGTAAGCCGCCCGCAAATTATACTGTCCAAACATGGCGCCACCACGCCATTGTGGAAGACATTTTGGTATTGTTGCTTTATAAAAGGGGTCCATGCACTGTCTCCTACTGAGATAATACAATATCATGAGTAATTGAGGAATTGCGCTACATACTGTACGAAAGCAAATGCAGTTTCTGGGCAATTTCACAGTGATTGCATGTGTTCCTGCGTCATGATACTACTTGACATCATCTCCCGCAGCCTCATATTGCTACCTGACCTTTAGTACCTTAGGCACCGTGCAGATGGCCAGACCAACTAAAGCAAGGCCCTGTCAGAAGCTACTTGGCGGTCATATCGCAGCTCGGCGTCCATCGGCTCGGCTGTGGCTCTCCCGTCACCTGAACACGACATTATCGCCGTGAGTGGCAAGATGCGGCGTCAACATCCACATCGAATAGGGGGAGCTGATCTGGATTAAATGTCACCCTAATGCAATGTTACTGCAGCTATTTCCCAATAGCTAAGTTGGGTGCTACACTCTCTAATACGGCAATATCTGGCAGTTGGGATACTTGTAATAGTTGCGCTGATCTGAGGTACAACATTCGTACTCGGATAAGTAGCTCTTTGTCGGGCGTTTGCTTCGCAGAGCCGAACCACCTGGATCCAGGCATCAATGCTTGAATTATCTCACTCGGGTATATCTTGAATGCCTACTCGTATACAACCAGACCGAATAATACAAATCCTTCACAGGTATACTCAGTAAACCACAGTGGGTAAATAATAGCCCTTACTCATATGACAGATTGGATAGGTATCACAGGGTAGCTGCGTAAAGCCTCATGTAGGCGTGTAGTCACACACAGTTGCACAACACCACACTAACATCCACCATCCCCTCATTATGATGCGCGCTTCTGAGTCGAGACCAGTATTTACAAATGGAACTACAGCTCCTGCCATGTAACTTGGCGATCGGTGAGAGCTGAAATGCTGTGCTATGCCAGAAGAAATTGCATAGTGGAGCGAGATATGCCTGAGAAAAGCAAGCAGTGGAAGTATTGAATCCTGTATTTCCTCAATACGCTCGATTACCAATTAACATAGCAACTGATCCCAAATATAACATCATGTGCTACACATCTCATTCCGGGAGCCCTTTCTTGTGCTTGCGGAGGATGAGATGAACTGAGACAGCACTTGCATGTTACATGAGACATGCCACGCAGAACAGCATCCTGCCGGTTTTCAACGGCAATATGCATCGCTCTGCGCGGAAAGACTTGTTTTCTGAGTCAACGGTCAGTTACATCAAAACCAATGCATCTTGCCGTAAACAGACAGGGAAAAAAGCTTACTGAACACAGAGCCTTGTTTTGCAAAATATGCTGTTGGACGTCCGACTTGTAGGCCACCGAAACCTACCAGCCAGCTTCATCCATTTTTACCGCCCAAACCCCTGTCCACGCAAAGGAACGAATAGGATATGTGCCGAGCCGCCCATTCTGTCTGTGTGCTCCATGCACCGCCATTGAGGAAAAAAGTCCAACAGCGTAGCAATTTATGTTGAGCCAATACTTTTCGATCATTTCTGTCTATGCCCACTTCTTCAACCCCATGTAGCTGCTGCCTCCGGTCGTTGAGAGGCGGTGCCCTCCTACTGCCAAGGATGTTTCTTCAGGACTGAAATGCTTCTTTCCCTTCTGGCCGTTTCTTTTGAGGTGCTTTTCCCTCTCATTGTTGTCGCTTGCTTCTTTTGTAACTATTTCATTCCTTCTATGTATGATTTACATCGCTATTGCTCGCGGCGCCTGTCTATAAAAGGGACATGGCCACCACAAACTTTGATGTGATACAAACCGTGCCACGTGTGGCGACGCTCATTTACCAGACTCACCAGCTATGGCAGGAAATCAAAAATGTCCCAGACGGGATCATGGGGCTTGTAGACCAGCTGAAGGCTCTTGAGTCCATTTTCTCAGACATTGAAGACCAGTTCAACGAGGATGGTGCCTCGGCATCCTTCAAGAACTGTCTTGAACTATCCAAAAAGGCACACGACTCTTTAGGAGTTCTAGTTGCGGATATGAGAACACAGCTGCAGGCAAATAAGAAGATGAAGCGCAAGTATGCGGCAGTCAAGATTTTGCTCAATAAGGCTGTTTTGGAGAGGCTTGAACAGAGTCTATCTCGATGCATGACCTTTTTACAATTAGCAATACAAGCATATCAAATGTGAGCTTGTATTTTTATTATCATCTCACTTGTATGTAAACATGCATTCATTTAACATTGAATCACTAGGGCAATGCTTCGGAAACTAAGCTCTCAGACCACCTCAGCAAGATTCCAGCCACAACATCATGCACAGGTCCAACAACTTCTTCCACAACGACCAAGAAAGAAAATGCCTCACAATCAAACTGAAAGAGACGAAGATCTTATGGAGACTGAAGAAGTTATTGCGAGGTCTAGAAAGACGACGGATTTATTTACTTTTAGTTTTGCACAACATTTGCGGTTTACATTGGCTCGTACCAAATCGACTGGAGCATGGCAAGTACAACTCCAGGTGCCCAAATGGCTATCAACATCAGTGTACGAGTTCATCTCTGCGCCAGCGATTGCAGGCTGGACATACACCTATCGTGTATACAACATAATCCCAAATGATTCGGAGATAATTAAGAAGATCAACAGTGGAGACTTGATTGGTGTTCGGGAGATGTTTAATAACAGACATGCATCACCATTTGACCGTAATGCCGCAGGAGGGAGTCTCTTATATGTCTGTCTAGAAATTCTACTGTTTTATAAAGAGAAGAAGCTTACTATTCACAGTATGCGGCGTCAAGTCAACAATATGAGATATGTCAACTGTTGCTAAAGATGGGCCTCCAGTCATTGCTAGACCACAGCGAAGGAAACTTGTTAGTACTTCTCCCTAAATTCCTCTACAATAAAAGCTGATATTATAGTTCGTCACCCATTGAGTCCATAGCAGGTGATATATCGTCCGTAACGACTTGGCCCACGGAGAGACATCCACGCAGGATAGCCAATTTATTTGCTTCATACCTCCAAGAGCCAGATGCACTACCAGCTGAAAGACTCCTGGATTTCATCAGAGAATTTGAACCTAACGATAAAAAGCTTTCTGATTTCCGAAGTTTGTTTATGCCAAATTATTATTTACGATTACTCAGAGATCGACTTGAAGCTGTCCGCCTTGGCGCCTTTAATGTCATCAGGTGCAAAACGTTGGAGAGCCTTGTTTCAAAAGACGGCACAATTACTCAAACGGATGTCGTCCAATCAAGTGGTGAGAAGGTGTCTCTTGTACACTCTGCGGCTTTGGCACTTGGATGCCGATATCCGGAGAGATTAATGACCTGCTTGAAACCATGCGTGTGGCTACGTATATACGAAGAAGACTGGGGTGATTTTGTGACAAATATAGCCCGTATGGCAACTCTCGATGACCTCATCTCCGTGGAGACGGTCGTGCCATGGGATGTTTATGAAGTAACGGCTTGGAAGGGCACACCGCTTATATCGGTTATTGGAGGAGCCCTCTGTTATCTCTGCCCTGGCATATCTTTCAATCACTGGGATACGCTGTTCCATGGCTGCCTTCATAAATGGCTTTCTCTGCTGGATGCTGCTGGGATTGATATACTCGAATATGGAAAGAAGGAGGTGTTGATTCTTCATGGCCTCCAGAGCAACACGAAAGGCGCTTTCGATGCCGACGCAATTGAGGAATCGCGAACAATGCTGCGACATCCCATGTTGAGAGGCGACCCGCTACCGAAAGTTCATCGTGCGACTTTTATCGACAGGCGTGGTGAACAGTACTGGCTTCCTTTTCGAATAATAGATCTGCAGATTGGGCCTGAACCCACTGATTGGAAGTTAAAATGGGCACCGGAGTTCGAATACATGGCATGTCAATTTTGGATGTTAGTCGAAAATCATGAAACCGCAATGCCGGGCTCTTGGGTAGAGTGCTAGAAGAATTTGTATAAGATCAGATAAAATTTAAGCAAGCTGTTTCAGTTCATTTAAAAAGGCGAGATTAACTACCTCAGCCTTAGAGGATATAATAGACCTATACATGAAGCTCCGATGTAGTGGTGTCTCAAATCATGTCAAGGCCAAAAAGGGCAGCTGTCATAGCATATCGGAATAGAAGTCAACTATGATGTAATCAATAATCTGAGAATGAATAACAATTCCAACTTGTCGAGATGAGGAGACTGAGTTGTTATAGTATAATCTGCTTTAGTTTACCTTCAAACAAAGTATTCCAGAGTCAGGCTATCTTTTGAGTCCGCATACTTCTGACATTAAGATTTCGAGCTGCAGAAACGAGCTGCACCTTAATTGATTACCTTATGTGCCTACATCGACAAAGTCTACCAAATGGTACTTCCCAAGGTTTTGGCGTTGAATAGATCCATTCTCGGCCGCTATTTCCACAAGTATAACCCCGCATCACAAAGGCGGGGCATCAGCAGCTTCGACTTGCATTGTATCGTGCTTTCTATGAGCTGCCAGGGTGTTAGAAAATATCCAATCTTATTAATTCAACTACATCTCAAGACGCAATAAATATACGAGAGCTAACAACATGGAGACAAGACCAGCTTCCAAGGCAGGTTCATGGTATACTGGCAAGCCAAAGGATTTGGAGGAAGAGCTCGATGAGTATCTTGCCGAAGTTCCTGAGACTGTCGATGGCTCCTCGCTGCCTATACCAGGGGCACGAATCATCATTGCACCGTGAGTGATCTGAAGTCCAGGTCTAGGTTCTCAACTGACACATCCATCAAGGCATGCAGGATATGCCTACTCAGGAAAGAATGCTGCCTGGGCCTATAGCTGTCTAGATCTCAGCAAGGCGAAGCGAGTATTCATTTTCGGGCCATCTCATACACTCGGATTCTCGGGTTGCGCCGTCACAACATTTGCAAAGTATGCCACGCCTTTTGGTGATTTCGTTGTGGACAGAGATATCATCGAACGACTTAAGGAAGCGGGTGAGATGCACGACATGCGAGTTAGGAATGATGTTGCGGAGCATTCTCTAGAAATGCACTTGCCATATCTCTACAAACGATGTCAACAGACGTTCAAGTCCCCGGAAGAATTCCCCAAAGTGGTTCCCGTCATTGTCGGAAGTACCAGCCGAGCGGATGAGAAGAATACCGGCCGGGTTCTTCTGTCTTATCTCAAGGATGAAGAAAATGCCTTCATTATCAGCTCGGACTTTTGTCACTGGGGCACCCGGTTTGACTATGCCGTGTACACTCCTGATGGGGACATCGGGAGACTATCATCGCTCCATGACCACAGCCCAAAGCCGTCCGGACCGCCGATTTATGAAACCATTCGTCTGGTCGATGAAGCGGCTATGGAAGCCGTCAAGAGTGGCAGCCATGACGCCTTTGTCGATAACCTTAGACTTACAGGAAATACAGTATGTGGGAGACATCCAATTGGCGTTGCGATGGCTGCCCTCGAGCTCTACGCCAAAGAGCTCGACGACGAAAACAAGAGCCGCTTCAAAGTTGTGAAATATGACCGTAGCAGTGAAGTTGTATGGCCGGATGACTCGAGCGTCAGCTACGTCTCGGCCTATGCAGTTTTGTGAAAGTAGAGGTTGCAAGAGATGGAATAATCGACTAAGAATTGAAGTATACTACACGGGGAGAATGACCAAAGCAATAGCATTATCTAGGCTTTCACCTAGGATTTTTAATAATAGATTTCCATTTTTGAAAGCTGCTTTGTCAACGCCGCTTATTACTTACTGGTGGTAGAAGCTTAAGCTAATGCCAATACTCGCTGGGATTCGATGCCTTGCGCGCACGCTATTCGAAATCCTGCGAGCTCGCCTGTTCTACGCGATGCTTGTTGATTGTCCCCAGGTTGGGGTAAATGGAGGCAGGCAGGCAATTGCGGCTATTTGAACATAAATGAAAAAAAAAAAAATCCTTCCTCTAGTTCCCTAATTCTCTGGATGAAGGAATCGCTGTGCATCACCAGTTCATCTAGACGGATCCTGCTTTCCGCCATCTGGCAGCGTTAATCCCGATCTGTCGTTGGGCCACTGAGAGCGTGGAGGCAGTGTTGAGAATTTGTCGCCCAACGACGTTCGTTCTTTTTTTAGCAGCCGGTGGCCATGCTGACGGCATCCGGATCCCGTTTACGAAGTGCGCAAGAATGGAGTACGAAAGCAGAGCTACGTGTTGCTGGTGGCGCATTTGCCAGTGTCAGCTTCCAATCAGTCATCTTTTCTTTTGCACGCGGGCCTCACCCCAGCACAGAGAGAGAGGCAATTATGTGATGATCGCCGTGTACACAGACAGACTCCATTCCAGTCCAGTCGAGCTCAAACAAGCGCAGGCAATTTTGTTCGCAAATAAGAATAGAAAATACTGTAAAATAGGAAAATAAGAAACAAAGAACCCCAGCCAAGTAACGGTGCTAATCCTCGTACTAGTCCCTTTCCCATTCGCTAACAAGCTGATACCCCCCGTAGTGCAATCTCTGCGACTCATCAAAATCCTGGCAAGGGTCCCGATGCCACACTCTCGAACCCGGTCCATTCAGCCAGGGCAAATCAATGCGCGCCACCGGCCTTGAATCCACTAGCCTGTGCTGTGCTGCAGCTGCTGGTCCAATCACGGCTGCTGGTTGTCGAGGCCATCTGACACTGGCGATGCGACGAGGTTGATGGTTTGAGGACGAAGGAGGTGGGCGAAAAAAGCCTTGCCCTGGGGTTGTCGTTTTCGATGAGGCTCATCGTTTTGGTTTCTCCTTACCAATCGATTAGTATTTTGCTGCAGTACTTATACGAAGCGCCGGCCCCGGGTCATTGGACAGTGAAAGTGAAAGTGATTGATTGATTTGATTGATTTCGTTTGGCCGTCGATCTCCTTATACTAAGCGACCGGTGCAAGATTACGCTCGTGATAGTTATTATTGCAGTGCTTTTGTTTTTATTACACCAGGCGCCACGGTGCACTCGCCTTGTACAGATACCGGCTGTCGCACCGCCCGCACCGCTGCCCGCCCGCGTCCCAGTCTGTACCAGAGAGTACCGGTACCGCAGTCTCGTAGGGCCGCCCCGACCTGGTCCAGGCCCCGCTACACTGCAGCTGCCCCCTTCTCGCCGTCCGCTATAATCCTTGTCTGGAAACCCGGGCTTGGGCCTCCTGCTCCTGGGCCATTTTACTCTCTTCCAACCTTCTGTCGACCTTGTTTTCTGCAGTTTACATACGCATTTTGGTCTTTTGTTTGTCCAACACAGCAGCCGTTTGTTTGTTTGCCAGTTGCTTCGTCTCGTCTCCTTTTCCATCCAAAAGCTTAGAATCCTCGATCGTCACTCGCTCGACCTCTCCCGCTTACAGCGTTTCGCCCCAGACCAACTGAGAAGATCCCTGAAATCCTCCTAGCCTGCATCCACAATGAGTGTGAGTGTTTCACCCCGACTCTCCTACGGCTGCCGTTTCAACACGAGCGTCCGAGCAGACGACAAGAAAACCATCTGCTCTCGCCTCCAATTCCTCTCCTCTTCCTGCTTCTCCCCTCCAGATACACATGCATATCCATATCCATATCCATATCCTTATCCTTTTATGATACCTCGAATAGCTCGCTAACAACAATGGCACAACAGTACGGGTCAGTAGCATCGATGCTTGCTGGATGCAATATGCCTGCAATGCCCCTCAAATCCACATCCGCATTCCAGTCACTAACAGCAGTCTCTCAACAGATACGGCGGGAAGCAAAACCCGTACGACCAACGGGACGACAACAACTACAGCGGCGGTGGCTATGAGCAGGGCGGCTATGACACTCCCCCTCCCGGCTATAATAATACCCCCTATGGCGCTGGTGGCCGTGGTTACGACCAGGCTGGAGGTATGAGACACCATATACTCGTACACATCGTTCCACCATGGACAATTCAGAAGCTTACAGTCAACTTGCAGCCACAGCAGTCGAGATGGCTCCTCTGACGCAAAACGCCGGCGGCATGGCCCGCGAAGACCCCAACGCGATCCGCAACGAGTGCCGTGACATCGGTAACGAAATCGGCCAAGTCGAAGCCAGCCTGGAACAGATCAAGCAGATGCAAACCCGAGTCCTCAATGACACCGACACCTCCTCGACCAGCAATTCTAACCGCCAATTGGATGCCCTCACCACCGAGACCACGACTCACTATCGTGCCCTTGTCGAACGTGTGCGCCAAGTCAAGTCCAAGCCTGAAGGTCAAAGTGCTGCGAACAGAGAGCATGTGAGCCGAGTCGATCGACGGCTCAAGGACGTCATCACCAAGTACCAGGGTGTCGAGTCGGAATTCCAGGCAGCTGTCAAGCAACAGATGAGCCGCCAATATCGCATTGTCCGCCCCGACGCTACAGAGGAGGAGGTCCAGGCCGCTGTCAACGATGCTGGCAGTGGCCAAATCTTCAGCCAAGCCATGATGCAGAGCGACAGACAGGGTAAGGCTCGTGCGGCACTCAGCGCTGTTCAGGACCGCCACAAGGAGCTGGTCAAGATTGAGCAGCAGATGACGGAGCTGTTCCAGCTTATGCAGGATCTTGATACCCTGGTCGTTCAGCAGGATGCCACCATTGTGCAGATTGAGCAGAAGGGTGAGGAGGTTGTCGAGAACCTCGACAAGGGCAACGAGGAGATTGCCGTGGCTGTCACGACTGCCAGGGCTACCAGGAAGAAGAAGTGGATTTGCCTCGGTATTGTTGGTATGTTGATCTCGATTCTGCCGTTGGTGCTGGAATTCAGAGCTAACCTGTATAGTTGCCATTATTGCCATTGTCGTCATCATCGTCCTCATTTACGTCTTCGTCATCCGAGGAAACAACAACAACAAGAAGCGATCTCTGCTCGAGGGAGTGGCAATGCCCGCTGTTCGTCTCGGTGCCCGTATCCCCGCCGTGGACGATGCTCTGGCCCTGAGACTTGGCCGCATAGCACACGGAAGGCCTCACATGCCTGTCGCACCCCCACTGAACTAAACAAGAGCAACGAAGTGAAATCGAAGGAAAGGGAAAAGAGAGAAGGAGGTATAAAAGGGAACGCGTGCACACGTTTTGACTCCATTTTTCATTGAAAGAGACATTGTATAAAAAGTAGCTATCGACATGTGGCAAGGACATATGCCTATATTTCTTTTGTTTACGCCTTTGGATCCCGGGCACCACGCAAAAGGCTACAACATTCCGATGGCTGTTTTGAAAAAGGGAATGAGCCTTTTTGATTTTTTGTTTTTCTTATGTCGTCGAAGAACGGGAGATGGCCGATTGGATTGATTGATATTGTTTTAGATGCCCTATGCGATTGTTTTCGTCTGCTGCTGTTTTCTCTTTTTTATTAGGCAGATTTAGTTTTTTTTGGAGTTTAGCATTTGAGGCGCTCAGCAGAGAGTTTTTTTCTTTTAATCAAATTTTAATCAAAATATTCTCATTCTTGCGCGCACACTTGTTGATATCGACTTGGATGGTGGAATGTTTGCATTTGGGTGAAGGATGGAATCAATCAGTAATGAATGACACATGATGAAAGAGTTAGTTAGTGGTACTTGGTAGTAGTAGTATATTGATTGGTACTAGGTAGTAGTATTATCTGATGTGTAAATCAAGTGCTAAACGAAATCACCATGAGCTGACAAGATATCTGTCTTTCAGCTCAAGAAGGAGAAGAGAGAAGTGAAGAAGGACGAAAACTCCGGGTTAAACAGAAAAAGAGAAAAAAAGAGCCAAATCTAAGCCCGATTGTAGGCGACTGTACGCCAAGCGATGCTTTCCAACATGTCTTGAGAGTGCTGGTATTGTGAAGAAAGTCTGAATAGTGTAAAGTTGGGCGACATTGTCGTCGTTGTCGTTTGCGAGATGTTGCGTCAAGAAGTAGATATTGGGCGGAGAGGGAGTTAAGAGTCAGGACTGGTTACCATCAGATGGAATATCCACGCGTCGGGGGCTAATCATGGATCCTCATGACTCCATTCATCCATCCTGTCCTTCTGGCACACTCCTCTCACCAGCATCGTCGTGCAATGCTGCCGCATCCTCGCCTTGGTCAGGATGCTGATGCTGCACCCTCTCCTCATTCAGCCTACTCATTGCTTCTCTCCTCCTCTCTCCCTCGTCAACGACCTTCTTAAGCACGCTCATGCGACGTTTAAACTCCTCGGTAAGCTGGTCGACGTTTTCCCGGCCGACAACACCGCTGCCCGAGCTAGGGAGGCTATTGGGCCTCGAGGCAACAGCTTCGCGCTCTACACCTTCGACACGAAGCACGGCCGACGTTGACCCAGCCTCGGTGTCATTGCCGTGCTGCTGGAGGGAGAGCTGCGAGGCTGTGATGGCAAAGTCGGGGGTGAGGCTGGATGCCCAGGAGACGGTCCATTTGCCGTTGGGGGCGGCCGGGGGCGCGAGGTCGACGACGAGGGCGCGGTGCAAAGGGTCGGTTTGCGGGGCGGTGAGGACGGCAGAGGCGTCGTCGTCGCTGAAGAGGTAGTGGACGCGAGGGTGGACGGTGGTGTTTGTGGTGTTGTTGGTCAGGAGGGTGAAGATGGGCTCGAAGGGCGGGAGGTCGGCGTCAGCGTCGTGGGCGGCATCATGAGCAGCGGCATCAACGTCATGAGCGCCGTCGACGTTGTCGGCATTGTAATTGTGGCTGTGGTTGCCATCGCTGCCGTCGATGAGACCGCTGCTGTTGTCGACGCCGTGATTGTGAATGTGGTGATGCTGCTGCTCGTGCTCGGGGGATTCCGCGGGCCGGGCTGCCAAGGCTGCTTCTGGCCGTTGAGGCTGGGTCTGCGATGCTGATAAGGACGGAGATGGATCGTTAAACGCGGTTAGCGGAGCGGGCGGCTCCGCGCAAGACACGTCCCTATCTGGGCCGGACATGGCGATGGGACTGGACGGGGACGCAGAGGAAGGACGACAGACGCGGCATCTTCAAGCCCGTCTGGTGGTTTTTGCTGTCCGTCAGCCTGCTGAGCTGCGCTGCGCCGGTTGGCTTCGTTTTGCTGTCTGGTTTGGCTTTGAGGCTGCGCGGCTACCGGAAGCGTCCAGGTACCTTGGCGCTACCTGGCATGGCAGGATACCGCCCTGTGTGGCGCCTGTATAGCTGTCGTATAGCTACCCAGCTGCTCGTTTAGCACCTGCACAGCACCCGTGTTAGTGAATGCAGCCTGTAGGTGGCGCTTGTTTCGCTGTGGCCTGAGGTCTCGTGCTGTGCTGTAAGTACAGTAACGGACCAGAACTTGACAGCACAGCTCAAGCTCCGTTATAGAACCAACACATACCGTAACACTGGAGCTCTGCAAGATGACGCGCACTCGAGACGCAGGACACCGCCCAAGCATTCCCACATATCTTATCACCACGTGAGCCGCATGCATGCAAGCATCATATGGCATATTCCCAGCGACGCCAAGCATCCAGCAGCCAAAAGCTCACATCATTCTTCCCAATCCCCATCCAGCAGCTCCCAGCGAAATCTCCATCGTCGGGCAGGACTCGGACTCTGGCACCAAATCAACTTTGGTCCATATTTGCTAGGCCTGCCGTTGTGCGTATACGAAGTCCCCGTGCGGTAAACTTCGTACGTAACCTCTGCTGCCATTGGAAGCTGCTGCAACTCGACTCGTGAATCCATTTTGCTAGCGTTGAGGCTAATACCTGTCCTAAAGCCATTGGGCTTATGCGGAGCACGCCATGGGCTGTCTCTTTGAGTATACTTCGCACATGGCTGCTTGACTTGACTGCTGTCCTCTTGGTTGCATGACGCGGGATTAGTCGTTGTCAAAGCTGCCAGGTACTGCTGCGAGCACCAACGACAAATGCGTTAGTATCATGTCTGGATGCTACTTTTTGCGACCAAGGCGTGGGGACGAGTTCTTCTCAGAGGCCAGCTTCCACCACTCTGCAGGCCTCGTCGGTGGTAGCGGCATCGAAAATGGGCGGGACGGAGCGACGACTTTGAGGTTGATTTTCATCTAGCACCGTGGAAGCTCGTGAATAGCACCGACCTTAACTGAGTTCCACCAATTCCCAACAGCCAACATGTCGCCCAAGAGCCCGAACTCGGCGACAGCCGCTCCGCTCAAGTGCGTCCCGACTTTAATTCACCAAACCGTCACCGATCCTGGCTGTCCAGTTCCCAAGACGAGCCAGTCAAGAATCCCGGGCCCGGTTTTCTGTACCGTAAGAAGCTCCACGATGGGGGCTCCAATTTCCAGATGCAGACCCAGACGCTTCTACCCCAGTTGGGCGTTCCGACTTGAAACGCACCACATGCTGAGTGACGTTTTTTCTGCCCGGCGCGCCACAAAAATTTCCTCCTTTGATGCTCCGGCGTGCCTTTTTCCAATGCAGCTGCCATAACGACGCTATGAATAGCCATGGGGTCCGTCTGTAGCCGTCAAATGGCGGAGTCTTTGCGAAGAGAGCATTGGGTAAATTCAATCTGCCAGCGTGGGGATAGAGGGGGGATGATGAGGTGAGAGAGAAAGGTAAGAAATCGTTGAAATATGCCCCAAAACTGTAACCAAAACAAAAGAATGAAACGCCTGCTCCCCGTCTATTTTAAGTCTATAAAGGGATATCATCAGAAGATGTTGGTTTTTTTCCTCTCCAGTGTGCGCACCAATGGAATCTGCGCATCTCCTTCTATTTTCCTTTTTATTTTTTCCCACCTTCTCTTCCTTGCTCTGCCCGAGAGAAAGAGCCTGTACCAAAGAAAGAAAAAAAGAATACTCGTATCCTTCACCGCGATATGGAACAGTGGTTGAAGAGAAAAGACGGAACGCCTCCTTCCTTGGTTCTTCTTGCGACGACGTCCGAGTCATGCTACAGCTTGGACAAGCCAAGCCCCCCCTCCTCCGATTTGCTTTCTGTCTAGCAGAGGCGGTAAGGTGAAGGGCGCAAGGTCCGTGGGCGTAAGCGTAAAGAGAATCTATATGCATTAGATTGAGAAAAAATCAAAAAAGACGTCATAATCATCAAGTTGAAGCACTGCCTCAAGAGGTATGCAGAGCGCGGAAACCCGCCGCGATCAGGCTTCTTGCTTGATCTCGAGAATCCGCCGGTCCGTTCCAGTAAAAGAGCCCCTGTAATGTTAAAAAGGCTTGAGCGTTAGCAAAGTTCCCTTTGCCGTCTCACAAAGATTGGATGAAGATGAGCTCCACAGACCCCTAATCCCTTTTGCTTGCAAAATTCCGCCTTGACCTTGACCGTCTCGGGGTTGTCGTAGGTGACAAAGCCCCCATCGCCACCAACGCATTGGGCCGCAATATAGCGCCTATCCACAATCTCTTTGCATCCTTTCCGTGGCAGCTCGCTGTACTCGAAGGTGCCCTCTTGGCCGCCTACGCCGTTGAAATCTTGTCCAGGTCCGTTTGCCTTTAGGAAGCTTCGTCCGTACGTAGGGATGCCGAGCAGGATGCTCTTTGGGGGGAATCCTTGTGCCATCAGATGTGCCACGCCGGATGATGCCGACGGCTCGTCCTTGTTCATGGTATATAATTGTGCGTGATGGCCGCTCTTGGACGTCCATGTGCCGAAGAAATCATACGCCACCAGATTGATGTAGTCAAGGTACTCGGCTGCCGTCTTAAGATCGATGAGGTCGAGCACCTCCTTCGCCGCGGGGAGGACAGCTGTTAAAATGAAGCGGTCATCGGGCAGGTGAATCCGGACTGCTGCCAATAGGGCCAGGAAGTCGTGGCCATGTTTGGCCTCGGACGGGAACTCCCAAGCAACTATTCCGGCCAATGTGCGGTTAGTTGTGGACTTGCATATGCGTGTGTGCGTGTGAATTGATGATGGCGGCTGTGCCCCTTGTATCATCACCTTCCGGATGTTTTTTCATACTCACTATCAATACCATCAAGACCAGAAGCTTCAACAAGGCCAAGACAAGACCTGGCAAAGTTGTCCCTGAGCAGAGTGCTGGACGCAACAACGGGGAATACCTCGGACGCAGTGCTGCCACCAATAGATAAGACGACCTGCAGGTGAGGGTGCCTCTGCTTGAGATGCATCAAGGATCCCAAGCCACCCTGAACGCCATCCACTGGCGCTCTTGCATCGGCCCACTCATCGCCAAGCTGGGCCACACGTCACAAAAGTCAGCCAGCCGTGCAACATATGCAGGTGAAATCTTCTCAACTTATCCCGAAACAAGAGCACGGGAAGAAAGCCACTTTGGCAATGGTGGCTTCCGGGCAATTTCATCAGGACTCACAAACACACTGCCGTCCGCAGTCACACTGGCATAAGCATAATACACGTGGTTGATGCAGCCGTAATTGAGCATTCCGGGCGAATCACCTTGGTATATTCTGCTGCTAGGGAAATAGACTGCATTGGTGTACATGACTCTGGCCACACTGGTGGCCATTCGTGACTTGCGTGACACGGCGCTCATGTTGCTGTCGGTCTACGGCCAGACGAGCCGGAGGAGAACGGGAACGGCGGTGACGGAGGAGAACGGCGACTTGAGGAATGGGCCGTGGCCGTGGACGGGGTCATCAATTGGCCGCCGAGTGAAGCATAGAGAAGCGGCAAGGGATGGCTTCGGGGGTTTGAGAGGGGGAAAGACACAGAGGGCAGCAGCATGGGACAGTTTTGTAGTTAATCGGCAACATTGTGAAGATCCAACTTCAAAAGCCCTGCCGGAGACGTACTACTCGGGACGGGGCTAGCTCCGGAAGGCCAAACGACCAAGACAGCAACTCAGGTTAGGCATCAAGGGGGTGGGCGGCCTTGCTGGGGCTCAATGCCGGCGTGTCGTGTGTTTTCTTGGGGGCATGATTGCCAAACGCCATTCACACGCGGCGTGGTACGGAGCGCTCACTCATACGAGCATACACCGATATGGAAGAGGGAGTCAAAACCCTAGGCCGAGCAAAAGACCAGGCGGTCCGGGTGGTGGGACGGGCAACAGTCGAATGGCAGGTCGCGGTGGAGACCGGGGGGCTTTGAAAATGTCTTGGGCACTGAACACAGAGATGGGACACAGGAAGAATGCAAATTACGCACAGAAAAAAAAAGAGATGAGGGTCCCGGGAAAGCCCTCGGACTGGCCAGAGGCCAGGGACAGACGAGGCCATCCACGATGCATGACATAATTGCGGGGAGCCCAACTGCTGACTTGCGTGGGAAGAGGAGAATGACATGTACAGGAGTATAGAGAGAGAGGCAGTGACAGCATGCGTGGGATGTTCCAGATCCGAGGAGAGTTGTTGGCCGCTGGTTGACTTGAGCCGCCTCGGACGGGGCCGTCCTTGAATTCTGCTTGAGCGTATATAAGGCGGATGCTCGGTGAATGCGGTTTCCCTACGTATGCCAGATAAAACCGTCCTCGTTCTTGTCGTTTGCCCATGTCCAGTCGTTGGCAGAGATGACTGGGCTGTCGGCGATCAGAGTCGAGTGGAGGGGGGAGATGATGACCCCGTTGGGAGGGCTAGACACGATGGGAGGCTGGATAGCTTGACGGATGAGGTGGACATTCACCAAAAGACCCGTTCATCCTAAACCAGATCCCGCTACCGCTCTTTTTGCCAGTAACTGTAACGGCCACAGCCAATTCCCTTTCTCGAAGTTGGTCGTATTCCCATTGCCGATTTTTCTCTCCCAATCTCTCTCTCCTCTTCGTTCTTCTTCCTCTCCTCTAGGATTCCTTCTGACTGCTGCCGCACGGACTCTGGGTCCTAAAATTGGGCCGCTTCCACCCATGTTTATCGTCTCTTTGGACAGGATTCGTGTCTTCGCAGAAATCTCCTAAGCGCCGTGGCTACATCGCATCCCGTGGACGGCAGGACGCGACCCGTCTTTGCCTTTTTCTTGACCGCCAGCTTTTTCCCTTCCCTGCTTCGTCATATTTGATTGAATGTTCAGATTGGCGGCTGCGAAATGAGAGACAGGCTAATGCGATACTAGCTCGACGCCTTGACGGAAAGCTCTCCAATCAGCCCGACGTCGACAAGGCGAGACAGCGTTTCGGCGGTGGTGAGGCATCCCTGACCGGCTTCTTTGACCGAGACACACGCTGCAAGTCACACCAAATCACGTCAGATTCGCCTCGTGGAAATGCGTCAACGGTGAGACAAGGGCGCTTTGAGGCGGAGAGACCGAAATGACCGTGGAGTTACTCCATCGCGACCAACATCGCCATCACCGCCGGACAAGTTGCGAATGGGAAAAGACAAAACGGGGCGTGCCCTGTCGAATCGTTGCTAAACGGGCGTTTTGTCCAACGGCAAGACCTAGCAAACGGCAGCGCTGCGGAATGTTGACTGTGAGACAAGTAAGAACTCGACCGCAACTTCGCAAGGCTAGGGAAATGACGGCATGGAGCCGGGCACGGCCTGTAGTTTCCTTGAATCTCCCTTTTGGACGGCCAATCGGGCTTTGTCCGTCTGGGTGCAGTGCATCTGTGCGAGTGTAGAGTGAAGAGAGGTTAATAAGTCGAGGTTCAAGAGAAGGCTGGCAAGTCATGGCATAACTGACTGCAGGGTGAGTTGAGTTGGTTTGCGCAAGGCTGTCAAACAGCGCCCTCAGGCATCAGCCCTTCCTTCCTCCTGTTGGCCTTGTTCCTTCCAGCGGGTTGCTCCTTCTCCTCATCTTTGGGATTCGGTCACAATATGTACCTCTCAGTTGGAAACAGATATAGTAGCAAAATCTACCAAATTTCCTCGTGGGGGCTGAGAGCTTAAGCGATGAACCTCCGCTGGCCACTATGGAGAAAGTTCTGAAGAGGAGAATGCCAATTTCTCCATCGAGGGAATTTTTTTTCCCTCTACTGCTGCTCGGACTCCTCCCCTCTTGATTGACCAATGAACGGATGGGTAACGTAGAACATTTACTGTCGAGGGCAAGCCATGCTCGTTCTTGTGCTTACAAAGTACAGAAAACTCGCTTGGGCAACAAGTTTCCGACACTCTGCATAGGTACTCCCAACCCGCCAGGAGAAATCGTATGGACTCGTAATAAACATGAACGCTTCTATACCGGCTGCATCTTGCTACGACATGTCATGCTTCTACGTTGAATGATGCTTTTCATGTCTACCAGTTTGGCCGCGCTCCAGTTACCAGTCGACACAATCAGGATGCACACGGTGAGGCTCATGACGATTAGGAGCATGTCGCCCACTGCAGGAACTCTAAGGTACGAGCTTGTCCGGATTCCTTCTACTAGTCTTGGGATCTCCGTCGACGCATAACTAGGACGTCGATGGCATCGCTAGAGCATCTAAGCTCTAGAGAGGGGGTATCCGCGCTCCTTACCAAGCATCGTCACGCCCGTTCATGCTACATCCGTCGCGGTCATTCGGAACCCGGCTCAATGCTGGCTTATGCTTGCCCCCATTTACATGTCAGTCCTTGCACAAGCTATACAACTGGCTGCACAAGATGCTGCACAAGGCGCTGCACAAGCTGCCGCGCCGGTGAAAAAGAAACCATGTTCAGGTATGGAGAAACCATGGACAAGTCTCCGATGGCAAAGCAAGGCGGGGGACAGAAGTCAGAATCCTTGCTGCTTGGTGGGCACCCAAATCATCTGGTGCAGGCGTCTCTGCGTCTTGACTGGATACCGTCTGTGACTGCCACGTTTTGATCCGCCACACGTGAGGAGATCAAGAGGCGTGCCTGGGGAAATCATCCGTCCACCATCTTCCAATGCTAGCGTATCGAGTACGAAGGGCTAGTATCGTATCATATACTGGTAAAGGCAGGTAAGGGCGGGTAATTCAGGCATGCCCTGTTCTGTGGCTTCGATGCTTCAAGTGCCCAAGAGCTCCATGGATGGATGTTGTGGGAACACGCCACACGCAGTTGGTAAGCACCTCCTCAGTCCCCTCATGGTACCCGATAGATGATAACAAAGCGCTACTGTTCAGGCCTGAAAAGTGATCACGAGGCCTTCACATGTTCTGCTGGAGTTGCTTGTGCCCAAGATATGCTATGCAACTGCTGTATCTCCCGCTGCTGGCTCATCCTGGCCCAACATCAACCGCCATGAAATGAAACCAACAGGGATGGGAGGCATATTACGACTTACAGCCTACCCGCTCGGACCAGAGGCGCAGCCCTCCAACCCTCCCTGATAGGCCAGAAGCATCACATGTCTCTCGATGTTTAACCGCATCACCACGCTTTCAGAGACTGTGATAGGAGGAAAAACGAGGGACGAAACAGGCCAAACACAGCACAGACTGGATGCTTCCCGACCTTCATGCCTCTTTGAAATTCTTCAGTCTTCCCCGCTTGCGCAACTTCCGCAGCTGCATATCTACTACACTAGCTAATGTGTGTTGCGTGCCGCTCGGGGAGGATCTCGGATCCTGCCGGGGTGCTTCTAGACCTCCCTTGACGCCTCCAAAGCTGCAAGCATCAGCGTGTGTCGCATCGTGGGCAGCAAAGTTACCGCGCTGGTACTTGGCGGTTACCCCAGAAGTGCTGAGTTATTACTACCTACCTAACCAAACAATACTCTACTACGACTTACCTACCTGTCCTTAGCCTACAGCTATTCTCATTGCAAAGGCAACGTTGTCTGCCGAGCTGGTCGCAGCATCACGCTACCGATAAACAGAGGCCAAGACTGGATCCTATTTTGAGCAAGATTGCCAACAAACGCGCTTCGGCTGCCTGGATGTGAGGAAAGCATTCCATGTTGTCTCGGATCCTTAGTCTTATCCATAGCCATGCTGTACAGTTCTACAAAGTACAGTACAGCGTTCATCATCCACAACAACGATGTAAGCGAGGCAGCGACCAGCGCATTATTACTGGCATGGTTGTTTGCGCGCCCGCAGGGTCAAATGGCACCCCCGGACCCTGCCCATCAGCCCAGTGCCACGGCTTTGGCTCATTCAACCTCGGGCTGCTGGGTAGGTGAAGACCTGTACGAGTAGGCACACACACAGGTTATGCGCAGGAAAGGCTTCACTGGGGACATACACGAATATCCCTACATGATGTGAGGTATCATAGTACAGTGGCCTGGGAGACAAGACATTAGAGACGAACAACGACACTGATGGAAGCAAGAAACAGGCTCTCGATACAAACGTACTACTACAGGTACCTCGCAATGTACCAAGGAGGTACTCGCCTAGCTGCGCGAAATCCTGAGTGAGTGATTGTGACTGGTCTCATGTCAACGATTGGCTCAAAGTTGTTTGCGAATTCCCGCCCCGGCACTTGGCGCGACGGGAAGACCAAAAAAAAATTAAAAGGCTCTTCGCCTTGTGCTACCCCAAACTGCCAAGCGGTCGCCGTCACCACTGGGCTCTTGCTCCTCGGCAGTTGGGTTGCCAAAGAAGCTTGTGGTGGAAATCGAAACGCAGAGAACGAACAAGCACGGCTGCTAGCAATTAGGGGACCCCTCATCTTGACGGACCGGATATGCCTGCTAGTGTCTGGCAGGGAACAGGTAAAGGGACTAATCTTCAACGGTGGATCTTCGAGGTTCCACTTCGGTCTTAACCGTCTCTCTCTTAAGCCAAACAAAGGGTCATGGCTCCGTCTGGAATCAAAGTCCAACCCAACTCTTACCCACACTCTTCCTAGGGCACCATGTATGACGACGATGACACCACGTTTTCGCTGGTGTCGACGGCGTCGGTGACGGATGCCACGAGCATCACCACGCGGACCGAACTCGAGCTCGACCACGGAGATGAGGACGCCGAATTTGCGGGCGTTAGCGACGTTACCAGCGACTTCGAGAGCGGCTGGGAGGTTTCATCGGGACCGTCCACCTCGGTTCCCCCAAGCGTCTACGAGGATGAGATTGCCTATGGTCGACGATATCACGGCTTCCGCCGAGGCATCTATCCTATGCCCAACGATGAGGTCGAGCGTCACAGAGAGGAAACGGTCCATGCCCTGTTTCTCCAGCTAATGGTATGTCCGAGGAAGCGGGGGAATACGGTTAAGATTTGGTGGTTGTTTTGCTTCGCGCTGGCGTCTGCCACCGATGCCATCGGCCTCGTCGGGACAAATGGGTGATCAAATGCTCACATGTTTGGGCTGTAGGGCGGACATTTATTCTATGCAAATATTGGCGACCATCCACAGAAGATCATTGACATTGGAACTGGCATTGGTAAGTTGCATACGAAGCAAGCTTGCGTACTCACTCAAATGCTAATCAACGTCCAAACAGGAATCTGGCCTATAGATGGTACTGCAATTCTCCATGCCCTCATGTATACGTTTACTGGCGCATCGATTGTTTCTCGCGCGCATGGCTAACCGATGTCCTCGTGGTAGTCGCTGATCAGCATCCGAGCGCGAGCGTTATTGGCACCGATCTCTCACCGATTCAGCCATCATGGGTACCTATCAACGTCCGCATGTTCATCGAAGATAGCGAAGAGCCCGAATGGCTCCACGGCTCTGAGTTCGACCTAGTTCACTTTCGACAAATGACGGACGTTCTGCGAGACCTGAAGGGCCTCCTGACCAAGATCTACCCGTTTGTCCCGCCCTTCATGATGCAAAGCCACTGAGCTGTAAAGGAAGTGACTGATGATTGGAGGATAGACATGTCAAAAACGGCGGTTGGGTCGAGTTTCACGAACTCATGACGGAGATCCGATGCGATGATGGAACTATGAAGGATGACGACCCCCTCCGGGTGTTTCTTGATACGGTGAAAAACGGCCTGCGAGTTTACGGCATCAACATCCTTGCCATTACCGAGCTTGAACAGATCCTTCGAGAAACCGGCTTTTCAAATGTCCACTGCATCACGAAAAAGGTCCCGATATCGACTTGGCCGCGCGACAAAACCCTACGAGCCCTCGGTGTGTTTATGAAGACGACTATCAACGACTCTCTCGGAGCCATGGCGGCGAAGCCTCTGGCTGCTCTAAATCTATCCCCAGAACAACGAGTAGCCATGCTGGAAGCAGCACGAGACAGCCTCCAGGACGACACCATCCACCGCTATGTCAACTGTTGCGTCTGTTATGCTCAGAAGAGAGAAGGCCACTTTGCCGAGTCTCTGTATTGAACGGCCTTGTTGTTTCCCTTACGGTGTTTTGCTATGATTGATCACGGAACTTTTTCTAACTTTGGATGGAAATGCAACCCTGATCAGGCTTGAACTCTTGCCTGGTATTTACGGCAGTTTGTTGGATGGATTTTTTCACAGTTTCCTTTTAAGCGGAGTTGCCATGGGATTATTCATTAGAGATTGCGTATCCGGGCTTATTGCTGGTATCAAAAAGCTTTGCGAGTCTGTATTTGTTTGCTTTGACAAGGATGGTCTCTCTGTTTTCCCTCCCTCCCTCGTTTTCACCCTCATTCCTTCACCCACACACACACACTCTGTTTCTTCTGGCTCACAACGCATATCTTGATACTTATACTGTATTATAATACCCTCGGCATTGTAATGCCGCTTATTGATAGGCTTCATTTCGCATAGCTGTTCATCTCGCCTTTGGGGATATTATTGCCTGAAGATGGCCGCTACTTGGTGAGCCCTACGATGCGAACACGGCCAATATAGTTTGATACGAAGGCATCTACGTTTAAAACTGCAACCTCTTCCTACTAGACCAAAGATACACGCCTTCTATCCTAATCTTGGTGGATTAGTTAATCGCCAATATCTCAAATGCTTCGGTCACTTTCTCTCGAAATGGACAAGAGATGGTGGTGTGGCTGACACATCCGCCACTAGTGGCTGAAGCTTTCGGGTGCAAGTGCAATTGAACCTCTGTCAAGCACCAAAGCTTCAACTTCAACTTTTCGCCCTCCCATCATTCCCATTAACATTTTCCACGACACGCTCCAACGACCATTACAGCCATCTCCCTGTGCTACTCAATCCAACATTAGAGACTCATTCACTCTCAGTATCCAACTCATCGAATACCAATTCACAACATCTCCGTCAACCCGGGCATCTCTGCCCTCCCACCCAAAGTCACAATGGCTACGACAACAGCACACGCCAGCGACGTCGCCGCCATCCTCAACCACACCGCGCAGCCCTACAACTTCCGCTTCTCGCCGTTCCTCCGGCAGACATACCAAGTCGGCCTCCCGCCCGAACGCCCCGTCATGCAAGGCCTTCCAGTCCGGCGAGCTGCCCCAACGGCACGCGCTGCTCGG